>JBBPNP010000254.1:0-36847 GCA_038090955.1 Xerocomellus intermedius
GCTTATCTTGATAAGGTGAGTAATATGAATAGCGTAAAGATAAGGTCATAGACCGTTCTAGAATCTGAATCTGGTATCAGGATAAGAATATCTGAATAAGAAATACCAGGATTCTCAACACAGATCCTTTAGATGCTTTCAACAAGCATATCAAGATCAACAATCCTCCCATCAATGGCCCTCTTTTTGCCTACAAAACAACGAAAGGGTATCGACCAATGACAAGGCAAACCTTCGTCGTACGCCTCAATAAGTTCGCCCAAGCAGCAGGGCTCGAACGCATACATGGACACGGCATCCGTATTGGAGCTACGCTAGAATACCTACTCCGAGGAGTCCCTTTCGACGTCATGAAAGTCAAAGGCCGTTGGGCAAGCAATGCTTTCCAACTTTATCTCAGAAAGTACAATCAGATATTAGCTCCTTACATGCAGTCTATGCCTCCCGAGACGGCCCTGGAATTCACCAGGCTCGCCATGCCACCAGTCCGCTAGCTATTTCCTCGTAAGTACAGCCCTCCTAGTACCTGGGATCCGAGCGTCACCTCGTCGCGTCGGGCCCATCCTACATTCCGGGGAACGCAGCTGACACTCGGGCCCCACAGGTTCTCGAAGTTCGCGGCCGGGAGGCGCTTCGCGCCTTCGCCCACACTCGCTTAGCTTTCTCTCTCTGCAGGCCGAGTCACATAACGACGAACAAAGATCTATTCCTACTCGCATACTACTCGTACTACTAGAATGACCACACAGGGTTGCCAATCCAAGGCCATTTTTCAAAACTGCGTTCATGTTGACACCGCTGGCATCCAGATGCGGCTACCAAACGATACACATTTCTAGAGCTGCCAAGTCAACCAATACCCAGTTCTGCTGGACATGTATTGCGCCACTCAGCGTCTGCGATCAAGACCTTCATCTCGGCGTGCGGAGGTATCTAGTCTGGGATCCAGCTCGACTATGAGGCAAACCGTCTCCACGGCCTACCTCGTTGGGATCGACGGCTGCCTCATAGATATTAGACGGGCTGGGTCCCAAACTAGGACTCGATATCGCGTCGGATAAGTGGCACCTACAATATTGTATACAATTGGTCGATCGCGACTATGGCAGTACATAGCGCAGCAACGAAAATATTAGCTAAGTATTACCGCAAAAGACCGTGGCTCCTCAGCTTAGAAAGAACTTGGAAGCATATTCGAAACCGCATCAAGCCGGCCTACACTCATGGGACATATTGGATCCGACAGAATGACCTTGCGGGAATATTGCCCGCAAGCTCGCCAGCAAGGTCGCTCCACACCCCAAATATCAGTTTCGCGAGTTCGCTTCGAACCGTGTGCAAACCGGACGACCCTCGACGCCATATCTCAGGCTTCGCGTGTCCACGTTGGATGATTAGCCAGGTGTGCAGCACGCTTCGATGGTGCGCACTTTCCGCATTCGATCTCGACGCTTCAAGTTGGTCCTACACCGTGATGGGCCTGCCAGTGTACGGCCATCTTCGACTTTCAGTTCTTTTGGTTTTGTGGGGCAGAGTCAGACAGCAGTAATGGCAGTTCCTTTGGCGAGAGAATGCTCAATGTAATCACGTCTGTACTACGTGGTCGGGAGTCCCGTTTGACATCCAAGACATTGATGTACCCTGCACGATAGCCTTCATGTCAATATTACTTACAGGTAGAATGTGATTAGAAGGGGCGCGCACGGAGGCTGGCTGTATCGTTTTGTAAACACCGGACGATCGCAAGTCACTCTGCCTCGTTGTGAATACTTGGCACCCAAGCTTTGAAGGCAAACCTCAACGGAGACCTAGTTACCCACACGAGGTCCTTGCAGGAAACCGCGCATCGATCGGGTTGCCATGTTAAGAAGACAACGTCACAAATACACTGTAAGAAAGACTCTAGATCTAACACACATGACCTAATTCCATACAACAAATATAGCCTGTACAGTGCATCACCAAAATCTCGATTGGCAATCGCATTTGAATTCTTCGATTCTATTTAGTATTGACGAGACCCACAGGATCTGGGGGGAAGCGCAATGCACGGGAAATAATGCACTTAGGAGGGAGACCATCCCACGGGCATGAAATACCAGGAGATGGGCAGCACACCGGCGCTCTGAGCACCAATTTGGTCAAACAGACCGGGGGACATATCTTGAACGTTAATGAGAAACTGCGTCCGAAACGAAACTAGAGCATAGGCATACCCAGGTCCTGCGAGCCACAGCCCTGGCATTCATCACGCGTCATGCCGTATGCTGTCTTCCCGGTCGCGGTGTTTGTGACACTGACCCACTGAGGAACGAGATGAGGTGCTGGTATAGAACATGAAATAACACTCACTCGGCCACAATAGCCTCCTGAGCCATACATGGAGACTGAAAGGGCGACAATAGCATCGGAGTTGCTGTTCCATTGACCGCATGCCCCCAAACCATCATTGAACCATGTTCCCTGGGGGCCAGTGGTCAATATGCGGACATAAAGATGAGCCGAGAAGTCGACACACTTTCCCGATGTATGACCGTTTGTTGAGTGGGTTATCAAACGGCATTGGTGAAGCCAGCACCGAAAGAGAGAGGACGCTCAGCACAGCGAAGATGGTAGATTGGTGCATCACGAGAGGAAGAGCAAGAGACTGAGCGCAATCCGAGATGCTGGAAGTGGAGAACGAGGCTAGAGAGCTCGGCCCTCCATGAACCGTCTTTTATACCTAGAGACTAGCTATGGTGGGACAACGGATCAATCGACCAGAACAGATTGTGCGTACTCACATCTCAAACGGGGGGAACAGATGGGGATCAATTGCCTTCGGCGTGGCAACTGAGAAGAGGCCCCAGACGTCATGTTTCCACTTGAATTCTCGCACAGAAATCTCACGGCGGCGCTCACCACTGACCAGTACGAGCACAGGATCGTAAAATGTAATTTGAGTTGTCACCTGGTGCTCGTCACAGCAACGTGGGCGAAAATGCAAGTCAGGTATGCCCCGTGCGATGAGCCATCTGAATCACTCGACCATATCCTCTAGATTGCCCACACGAAATGCATACTGGCAAACCGATAAGACAGCCACAGGAGCAACTAGTATGGCCGACATTAAACGCGCGATGGCCCACACTAACATGATACTAGGACTGCTGGGATGTGGGAAGTTGTGCGTCAGCAAGAGACCGGAGGTCGATGACCGAACGGACCTCGAGTTGGCCTGAAGAAGTGTAATGCGACGCAACAATGAGACGCGTCACGAAGAACCGATTGCTATCACCACGTTTCGGCGGTCACAAATTGTCACGAATTGTTACAGCACTGGATTCAAACCCCGGCCCCGAGTTGGGCCAAGCTCGGGCAGTAGTTGCCTGAGCTACGAGAGGTATGTATCTATTGTAGCTAATTAAAGACATTTGCAAGAGTTATTTCGGTAATTAACGTGAGTAGTTGTGGTATGGCAAGTGGGGCATCAAGGAAGCGTTATAGGACACGTGTAAGAGATATGCGACCGCTCGACGGCGAAGGGAAATCCGACGCGCGGTGGTTTGACAAATTTGGGAACAAATACAACATCTGCTGGTTGAGGCGGAAAACTACAGTGGCAGCGCCGGCGTTGCTGGCTCAACTGATGTCTCGGAGCAACTGGCCACGGCTGCAGTCCGTTTTTCTCTCGATCCCAGGCTGCGCTCGAAGTCGAAAGTAACCATCGACATTCGTTCGATTGAAATTCTGACCTCGTTTCGGGTCAGCATATGGGGCGTGGCATTGATACCATCAAGGCTTTGTCGTGCCGTTTGAGGTATTTCCAATGCCACCACAAATTCTGGACGACCATTCGTTTACCACATTCCCTTGAGCCTCGTTGAGACGCTGCGAGTCCTTGCGCGGTCTGGCGAGCACCTGTGATGCAACGTTAGTCTTTGGTGACTTGCTCGCCTTGCGGGCCTTCGCAGCCGCTTTGATGGTCTTGTAAGTCCCACCAGTGAGGTCCTCGACAGCAAGCTCCATCTGGGTCTCATATTACAGATCGCTGGTAGAAGCTCGCTGTCCTCGGCTGCTCGCCATCGCCAACGACCGCACCCTACGATGAGCGATTGTGTTGAATGCACGGCGGCGGCGGCCCTCTGTGACGTCACGCGTCGACCAGCTTTGATCATATTTGAAAAACTCCGCTTCGGCATACACCGTAGTCCGAGTGATAGCCGGCGTGACACTTGAGTTACTTCGCGATCAAGTGTGCTCTCTACCGGGGAATCCCAAGGGGAGATTCCAGCTCGTTGAAGCATATCCGGTAATTGTAGCTACTCCGCTTTGCAGGAAATACTACAGTTCGTTCATCATACTCGCCTGTGTGCGCTGCAAATACTACTTTGCAAAGACTGGGCCTCGCACGCGCTACATCTGTCCTTTCCGCATCAAATTCCGCCTTACCCGCCGCTTCTCCCCCCCAACACCCTCTCCCTTACCCCACTGCAAATACGGCACATGTCCCTTTTCGACGCCTGCCACCCGACCTTCGTCGTCCTCCCGAAAGTCGAGCATGCCCCATATCGGCAGTTCCATCTCACCTTTCACGAGCACGCGTGCTTGGGCGAGGAGCCCCGTAGGAAGGGGTGTGAGAACGTGCATGTGAGGCGAGCGCGGGTCGAGTGAGAGTGGTATCCCTCGAATCAGCGCGAGGCCGTGGCACGTCGAGAACGCCGGATCGGGAAGTGGTTCACCAGGCGTGTACGACAGTGAAGTTGTTTCCTGGGGCGCCAATTGTACAGATCGAGATAGGGTGGCGGAACCACCCGAGACGAGTCCAACGATGGCGCCGTTGAGTACCCGTGTCAGCTCCGACGGTACCACATCTTCATACCCCGGTCCGGTCAAGTAGACGTGATCGAACGCTTGCGTATAGTCCACTTCGTAAGGATACCGCGCGCAGAGCGGCAGCGACGTATCCCAGCTGGTGGCAGTTATTTGGTTGAATACGGATCCTGATGACGAGGAAGTCGGCAGTTCAGGAAACACCGCGTGAAAGTACGACAAGATGTTGAGATGACGGTGGTCCGTCGCGGTGTGATACGTGTTTGTCATCTCTGTCTGAATGGCCTCCACCTTGACACAGCGCCTGACGTTTGTTTGCATAAATGGAAAGACAGTCGAGAATTGCGGAACATGGTGCGGCTGAGCCGGTCCCGGCCATCCCTTCTCTTCGGCGCCATCAATGTCGAATGTATGCGAAGCCTCGACGAACTCTTCGATCCGCGCATTCAGGTCTGCACCTAGACCTTTATTCCAACCCATCGTGTTCACCACGAGCGGGATGACATCGTATATGCGCTCGTCGCCAGGCGGAGGGTCGTCAATCGATACAGGAAACTGCAAATCAAGCTTGTATGTTTCCAACAAGGATTGGATGGAGTGTAGATAGTGCGAAGGGCTCGCGCGCGGTGAGGTAGATCCGATGTAGTGTGCACAGTAGGGTAAACTTGGGTGCGTGAATGGAGGTCCTGTGAAATCAAGTTGTTTACCATCCCGTATGCGACTGGAAATGGATCGACTCACCGAAGGCGTAATTTTCCACTAGGTTGAGTGCTACCAAACCACCTGGCGTGAACTCGGATTGACCCAAGTCACATTCAAGGAAGGCGACACGACGATATCTTGATGAATGAAAAGAGTAAGCGACCATACACAACCTCTCATGAACACTGACCGACTCAACAAGTGATTCAGCAAAGTGCGCGCCAATGTACTCTTCCCGCTCTTCTTGGGTCCTTTCACCAAGCATACTGGGGCACTACTCATCTCCGACTCTGGTTTCTTGTCGATCGATGCGAGCGCAATCTCCCAAGAGCTTGGAAGCACAAACGGATGGATGTCCCTGGTGCCGTGGTTGACCTTTCGAGAGATGCATTGGTTGGACAGCAAAATTCAGGGGCTGTCAGACACATACGATGTGAATTCTTGGGAGGTCGATGCCTGGGACGGCGTTTGACTCTCGAGGTGGCTTCAAGGCATTCTCAAATACTTTGCATATCCGTCCGAGGCCCTCGACACCGGTATCAGCGTATTCGAGCAATATTGCAGTGGCCTTTGCTTGTTGTCGGATAGCTGGTGGGATCGGAAATGTACAAGAACCCTGGTGGTCCAATGTAGCCCATGACAAGATGGGGATGGGTGAGGACCGCGGAGCAAAGACGGTATGTTGAGTGTTCGAGGGCGACAAGGTGACACCCAAAAGGGAGAGGCTGCCCTGCAAAACACAGAACGAATATGTTCCCACAAGCGCGAGTGTCTCGTTGGGTCGAAGGACCAGGATGCGCGCCTTCCCGCTGGTCGCATATTCGTTCTCCGGTACTGCATAGACATTATCATTGGGTACTGGGCAAAATGTGGACAGCGGAAGAGGCTCGGGTTTCATTGGTGTTGACGGTGTCAGATAACTAGGGGGATCAAACGAGCCGGACGGACCAGGCTCTTCGTCATCCGATGAATCCGGTATGGGTTGACTCGGTGACCAGGCGCGTTTGGTTTTCGCGACGGAGATGGACGAGAGTCCAACAGGCAGTGGGATATCCATATCCATATCCATCCCCATCTCCTCCTCAGACGAAGAGTCTGACTCTGAGCTGACTTGGATCCCGGTGGAATCGTCGACTAGGGTTCCATTCCGTGCGTTTGACGTGTCGCTTGGATCAAAGTAGCGTGCATTTCGGTCAGGTTTTGCAGGCGCATGGACGACCTTGACTTTTTTGTTTTTCGATGACCCAGCGTTGGCCGAGACACGGGGTTTCCGCTTCGAGGTCGGTTTGTCCTCTGATTTTGACGTCCTCGTTGGTTGTGGCGACGGCGACGGTGAATTGGATGGGGGCGGTGGTGATGGCGGTTTGGAAGACGGCGTACCGGACGCCGCTACTGCTTTTGCTGCTTTGCGTGCCGCAACCGCGCTGAGCATCGTCGAGTACGCTGAGCGTGACGACGAGAGGACAACACACAAAAACGGAAAATCGACCCCTCAGCCTTTCCGAGTCTATCCACCTCATCCACTGCCGTCTTTCGCGATCACATCCGGATCCTATGACTCCCTCTTTTTTTTTAGATCCTTGTTTATTGTCCTATGAGGTCTGTGCCTCTTGCTGGACAGTACATGCTTGGAGACTACTCCCCTTTGCCGTAATCACTGTCGATGACCGGGCGCCAGCTCTGGTGGGCAGACACTGCTGAGCGCTGAGCTCCGGATCCGCGACCAAGACCGTCATCTCGACGTGTTGCGGCCTCGCATCAAATAACTTGCAAGTGCACATGCAAACGGTTTGATGTGCCACGGCGACGAGAACATGAAAAAAAGAAATGGCAAAATCAGCTGAGACCCGGATCATAACCCGGCCAGATCGATCCCAGGGTCGACGAGAATCACCACCGTCTTCGTCTTTCCGTTGTTCTGGTCTTGTGGGGCGGACAGGCCGACAGCAGCGGGAGGCGTGCGACGGTGACAGTTCCACCGAGGGAATGCCCAATGATCACGTCGTACGTGAATCCGTTTGCGAAATACGACGAGTACAGGTCTTGAGCGAACGTCTGGAAATTACCATGGCCGAGCATGTTCGGTGCTGTCACTAGGAAACCCGGACGAGCGAAGGACCCATGAAATCACATCACGGAACGTGCAGAGGAATATGATCCAACCAGCTCTGGCCAGGCTTTGGGCCACTGTCTCCCTGGTGTGAGACGAACGCGTGTTCCCGTGTATCAGGAAGGTTCGTTTGGACATGGCCGGGGAACCTCACTGTCTGGTAGATGGGTTCGAACGTTCAAATTCTATTGGCGGGTTGCCTCATACCTAGAGGGGCTGGTCACAAACCTTTTATGTTCAATTGCTGTGGCATAGTCAGTGAAACATGCCAACTGTCGTCCGAGGTGCTACGCAAGTTACAAAACATCGATCGTGCGTACATTGTCGAGAAGATCAGCCAACGAGACGTTCTCCTGAAACTGTACATTGATCATGCTATCAGCCGCCACCCGCCTGTAATCCACCGCACGTCGACCCGTCGATGCCAGCGTGACCAAGAGTGCACCAAATGGCTGTCTAAGACGGGCAACGAGCCGACATGCTCGCGTCTCTCTGTCCATTGGCACCATACGCACGGGAGCAGGGAGTGTAGGA
Source organism: Xerocomellus intermedius (assembly GCA_038090955.1). NCBI lineage: Eukaryota > Fungi > Basidiomycota > Agaricomycetes > Boletales > Boletaceae > Xerocomellus > Xerocomellus intermedius. Next base: position 8,159 of record JBBPNP010000254.1, read on the forward strand.
GATTCAGGTTCAGGAAGCGACGAGGAATCGTCGTCGATTTCCTCGTCACAAATTTCTTCATCGTCAGTGTGCGGTGAAGGTGGTCGCACGACGTCATCCTCCACGAATAAGCCACTTTGCATTTCCTCGCGCTCCAAGAGTGTATCCAACCAGGGATGAACGAGGTACAGAGAATTCATCCGAGAAAGGTCATATCTCGTTTTGATTTCCACCATCCCAAAGGCGAGAGTGTCCGCGCGGTAAATGCGGCCAGAACGTGTCCGATAAGGTGAAAAAGATGGGAGTTGGAAGGCGATGCATGGAAGTTTCATCCGACTCGCTGCGAACCAAGGTGCAGGAAGCTCACTGAGACGGTCGTATAGCCTTAGGGCCACGTCGAGGTCGAATGAAGAAGAGCACGACGCGGTGATGATTCTTTCCATCTCGGCGTCCTGAATGGGTGGCGGGAGGTGTGACGTTGCTAATTCGCTGAATACGGTGATATGGGCTGGCAGGCAACTGTTGTAGTTGCCAGACTCCCCAGTCCATGCAAGTATGCTCACATCTCCAGATCCGGCCAGAACATGTGCCAGTAGACGTCCTAGTGAACCCTCACCTTCACCGTATATTGCGTGTATTCCAGTAACCGAGAAAATGCCGAGCAATGAGTATGCAGCGTCTTCCACCAGCGTTGTCTGCCTGGTCGACGCGAGACACAATTTCTCCCGAATGCTGATTAAGCCCGGACGAAGTGCTATCAATTGCTGTGCAGACACCCCGGTGGCTTGCTCCATCTCTGAAATCACTTCTGGTGACTCTTTGTGGTTCGGCAACTCCAGATTTAGATAGAGGGTCCAATCCTCTGTGTAGAAGTGGATGACCTTGGCAGCAACGTATTCCTGAAGTGTCCAGGCACGAGTGTTCCAAATGCTCCTCATAAGAGCGCCGCGCTGCGATGGAGAGCGAACACCACGGAGGAAAACGATCATCATGGCGGAACCCTGGTACCACTTGAACATGGCGACCAGGGCTTCTTGGAGCACGAAGTGATCTGATTTGTCGATGCAACACGTATCGCTCCATGCCCAATTGAATCCAGCATCCCGAACGATCTTGCAGAATGTTTGCAGCTTGTCATGAGTCGGAGATTCATCCAGGTCATATACTGCTATGTGCAGGACCTGCTGGAACAGCGGTTCGTTCTCTTCCCACTTGTGCGATAGCATCACATATCGGAAGTACTGTCGCACTTCACGCTTGATCCGGACGTAGTCGATGCGTGTCGTCATCGATGATACAAGCTCTTTGAAAATTGGCAAGGATTCGAATGCAGACGCCTGCTCGGCTCTACTGTGCAGACAGCCGGTGGTCGTGTTGATAAGCACACGTGGCAAATGACGTATAGTCCGTTGAACAATTCTACGAATTGTTGCTCGCGTGCTCGATGGGCCGATGTACTGGTCGCCATGCTCTGTCGGATGATGTTAACAAATCGTCTTCAACACGCTATTATTTGAGGATACAACTCACGCCGAATGACCCGATGAGGTGACTGCACTGTCTTCGAGAGCATCGTCTCGAGCGCATCAACCGCATTGTCGAAGTCTCCTGCCTTGTGTAAAGCTGCATGCTTCATCTCGTAGCCCCATGGCAACAGCGGATCGAGTGCGATTACCTAATGATAAGTCAACAAGATTGACCTCCATGAGCAAAAAATGATGTACTGACCTGGTTTGCATCGTCTACAGCCTGCTTCCATGACCCGGTTGCCACGTGTACTTTGCTTCGCTTGATGAGAATGCCTTGTGGGGACTCGGAGGGGGGATTTATGGATAATGCGATCGAATAGTGGGAGATGGCCTCATCATATCGCTTAGCATCTGCTGCTGTATCTCCGAGATCCTCCAGTTTCTTGAAGGAACGCTGCCTGAAGTCTGACAGAAAATGTTATTTAAGCTACGACACCTACGCGAAATGCGCGATCACTCACCAAGAGCCCATTCCGAGTGCTCGCCATGCAGGTTCACCTCCCCTCCCAATTCACTCGTCATTTGGTGCAAACACTCGACTGCATCCGTTACGCGGTCTATTGTTTCGAGTCGCTCACATACGACCCGGTAAATCGTGACCCTGGGAAGTGTGAACTACAAACCAACAGCGTGTCAATCCCACGACGGCTGCGAGAGCACAGGAAGATACTCGCACTGGCAGTAGAAAGCAAGGCATCTCTCCACAACTCACGAGTCAATTTTGCCTTTGCCCACTCTCTTAGAAGTCGTGTGGGGGTCGGTGAGTTGAAGGTAGCGTGAGGCGTCGGCGCGTCACTGTCGCTCCCGGGAACGGAGAGACACCGGTGGGTGAAATCTGACCAATAACGTTGCAGTACGGCAGAGAAACAGGTAGAACATGAACTCACCAGAAACCCACTCGGTCATGGGTCCGCTCATGTAGACCTCCCCTCCCAATTCACTCATCATTTCGTTGAAACATTCGATTGCATCCGTTACACAGTCGATCGCTTCCAGGCGTTCACATACGACCCGATAAATTGTGACTCTAGGAAGTGTGAACTGCAAACCATCAGAGTGTCAATCCCATGGGAGGTACCAAAGCAAAAGGAGATCCTCACGCTGGCAGCGACAACCAAGGCATCCTTCCACTCGCCGCACGCCAATGTTGCTTTCGTCCACTCTCTCAACAACGGTGCGGGAGTCCATGAATCGAAGGTTGCAAGGGGTGTCGGCGCTTCATTGAGCTGGGCTGTGTTCGAGGCTGCGTCACCGTCACTTTCGGGAGCGGAGAGGGATCTGCGGGTGAAATCTGTGGAGAAGTTTCGAACGCACGGCAACCAAACTGGTTGAACATTAACTCACCAGAAACCCACTTGGTGATGGGTCCATTCATATAGCCCTCTTCGTCAAACGTATTTAGCATTCTGAGAAGACATTCGCCTGCGTCTTTCGTGAGACCCGCTGCATACAGGGAGTCACACAGACGCTGTCGAATCATGATGTCGAGATTATCAAATTTCCATCCGGATATCTATCGGAAATGCTGACCATTGTCCCTATGTCCCCAGAAGGTCGGCAGGAAACTTACCAGTGAGACGGTAAAGAGTGGAAGCTCCACGTAGTCTCGCATTTGGGCTTGTGCATGCTCGAACGAATGTATCGCACACTCGTAGTCGCCGCTCTCCATATGCGAGTTTCCGAGGAGGAGATACATGTATGCCTGCTGGAATGTCAGTGGCGGCGTTCACCGTTTGGCAGGCCATTATGCACGTGCCTGAACCACACAGTATATTGTGTTGGAGTGGACTGTAGTGATGAGGTCGCCAAGGCGCGCTACCGCATCTTCATGTTCTCCAGCCATGAAAAGGACGACGGCCTAAGTGAGATAAGTAGCTGACAGGCAACCAAGTTCTACGGCGCGCAGAATACACACCTTGATTAAAAGGATAAGATCGACGTCAAATGTATGGTAGTGTCTGAATGCCAAGTCATACACACGACAACCCTCCGTCTTTTTTCCTCCGCCAATGAGTGCTAGGCTCAGGGCGATGTAGGCATTGACGGATGGATGGATCTTGATGGACTTGTAGTAATTTAAAATGAACATAAACGAGTGGGAGAGCGAACGAAGACAAACGTTTTCGGCATCCTCGATCGCTAAGTCCCAATGCCGCAAACGCGCTCGTACGAGTGCTCTGTTGGCGAGTGCGTGGGGGGTCTGGTTCCGGGAATTGGTGATTATTCCCGTCGACGATGTTTCCGTATCTGTGAGCCGATCCTGCTTCCAGGAATCAAGTGCAGCGCTGGTGATGTCAATGAATGGTGGCTGAGAGACAAGGCGACCAATGTCCGTGTCCAAAGGCTAAAATCGAACGCAGGTGGATGGTCAGTAAAACCATTCAGATATGCTATAATCCGACAATACACGATACTTACGGTCGAATAGGATGCAGGCAAGACGCCCCTGCAATCTTTGATGGCGATTTTCCCGCTTTTCCCGCCAATTGCGAGAAAGCGGTCGTCTGATGAGAGTGCAATCGATCGTATGAATTGGGTGTGTTGGATGAGACCGACCCGGGTGTGTGTTGACGCGTCCCAAAACGTGACGGTATCGTTTGTAGAATATGCGATGAATTCCCCATGCTGTGGTAGGGCAATGCACGACAGGTGGTTGCTATGGCCAACTGGCCATTCCGAGATTGTTGACTTGGTGGACGTTTCAAGTTGCTCGATTGTACTGGCGGATACGACGAAGAGATGGTTGTGGGACCAGAGGAGACCAGTGTTGAACAACGGGATTGTTTTTATTTTGATCTGCACGAGCAAGCTGCCATTGTTGCTGTCCCAGACTCGAACGTAATCACGAACGGCTGTCACAATTCGATCACCTTGCGGCGAGTATTTCGCTGCTGCCACCAACTGATTCAAGTGGCCGAGTGTTAGTAGTCGTTGGCGAGTTGCGACGTCCCAGACGGTGGCTACCCAGTTCTTCGTTGCTGTGACGAGTCGAGTCGAGTCGGGGGAGAAATCGACTCCGAGGATGTCAGAGTGGTAACCCTCCTCGAGTGTGAACACTTTTTCGAATGTTTTTCCGTCCCACCCAATCGCATACCCGTACCGTGTCCCCGCTGCGATCCGTCTGCCATCCTTCGACACAGCGAGACATCGGACATTCCACGCTGCCATTGTTGCCATCCGTGTGCCGTCTTCCACTCGCCACACTCCAAGTTCATCACCACCACCGACGATATACTCGCCATTCGCTGCAAATGCCACTGTCCATATGTCGCCATCGACGTTGATTTCGATGAGCGGGGAACCCTCTTGTCCAAGGGTTAGCATAAATGCAACTCCATTTCCCCAGTACGCACCGCCGGTCGTTGTCGACGACGTGGTCATCAGCGACACAATGTAGCAGAGCAATGCTGAAACTGTGTTTCGTATGCCTTCTTCGCATTCTATAACCATTGTCCTTACTAATTGATAAGTTAAGATCAGATCACACGTTCCGTCACCTCGTGTTTCTGGCGCTTGCTCCCGCGGGCCGCATTTCCACCGAGCAATCGTTCCTCCACCAGCTTGGCACCGCGCGAAAACATGCATGTGGCCGACAAGTCGTCACCTGTTTCGCGCTGCGGTACACTTCATATATATGTTCAACGAATTCAAGAAAAACCACGGGCTTCTGCGTCCCGGTGGGTGAGATAGCGAATGGCCTGCTCCACGGAGCAGTCATGCCTGAGTCGATCGTGTGCATTTCACCTGGTTTGCGGGCAGGTTGTTATATCGGTCTCACCCCGAGATGTACGCATACCTCAACCCAGTTCTCCTATGCTTAACACACACACACTGCAGAGTGGACCGTTGGATCACTCATAACCATCATTTCACCTCCACGTAAGCGTGATACCGCATATCTCAGAGAGCCTCCATGCACGTCGTTCGCGGGTAAGGTGTTGATCCGGCTTGCCCGACTTCAGTGTCGTATACCACAATCTATCCGCCGCACTCTTCTCTGTTGCTTTTTCGTACGTTCAGCCTCTAATTCAATCTTGTCCCATTCACATCAGCAAAGAACTTCGAAGGCATTATCATCGGAGCAGGTCAGCACGCCAAGATTGTCGGTGGAGACCAAATGATGTTTATTCTTGGCGTGTCCACCGGATGACCATACAGCCTAGTTTTCTCTCCTTTCCGTCGACTAATCACTTCTGACAAGGACACCTGCTCCGCATCAACAGGCAAATCAAGGTGTTAGCCTTGATATCGGTTCGCAGGGTGTCGCATCTGGTATGAACTTCCACCCGCTGGCTTGCATGGGCTGGTGCAGTCGCTTTCTCAACGCGCACGGCCGGTCCAAGGAGAAAGGGCAAGGTCTCGTCTTGTCTCGAAACAACAAAGTATGGAAATGCAAACATACTTTATACCCCCGCCGTTCCTGCTCTCGCATGGCTCCATCCCCTCATAGACATCTTGCGCCGCCTGGTATGGTGTGAATACAACAGTGCACCCTTTTCAACGACAATGCCGATCTCCTCCTCGAGTTGTTATGGTTCAACCTCGATTGCGAGCTCGACCAAGGCCAGCCCCATCCTAGTCAGTCCTTCAGTATCCGGGATCGTTTGCGACGAGAAGTTGCGCAATGCAACTCACCAATTTTTCGGCCGTAACTCTGCTTTCATCTGTGCGAAACGGGACTTTGCATCGCTACGTCTAATAATCACTGTCGCATGCCCAGCTCGTCAACCATTCAAGAATTTCCGACCACAACATCGATAAAAGATCCGCCATTAGCGCCAACTACGGATGCGCACGATACCACGTCGACAGTCTTACCCCCATTCCGTTTTCTCGCGTCCTCAAACAGCTCAACTGAAGTCCGAGACTCGTGCTCGATGTGCTTCTGCCGCACTTGTTTGACATTTCCGGCGAGGATCGACCATAGAGGTGTACGGTGAGCATTTCACTCCTCCTCTCCGCACTGGTCTTCTCGGAGATGGGGCGTTGATACTCGTGTGTAGACATTTCATCAAGAACCGCGCCGAATACGTTGGGCCAACCCCCTCCTCGAGATTGCTATCGACGACCCCTTGAAGGCGTGTGAGGAACCCTGGTCACCCCAAGTTATACTTGAGTTTCGCAAGTCCTTTTGTTCACGCTTTATGCTCTTGTACCATCTTCCTTTCCCTGATCAATGGTGGTACGCGTGGATTCATGGAACGACATCGACGATCGACAAGTCCAAGACATGGTCACCGACCATCAGCAAGGCACTTTCGGGGATCCCGGGCAGTGACCCATGGAACGCGTACAAATCCGCCACGCCTGCCGCTGGAAATCGTATCCTACCCGACAAGGAAACAAAACGGCTCGTATAGATCAGCGGAAATGACCGACTATGCTTAAAACCAGGAGGGCTGATAATGCTTGGAACTACTTCAAAGCTTCCTGTCGATCAAGCTCTCAATCAAACCCTCTGGCGTCAAAGGGTATTCCTTCAACTCGACTTTTCCATCCACGACGACCGTGTTCGCCTGGAGCATGATCTTGCGGGGCTATCGTCCACCAAGTATATCACTGTGAGGGTACGAGTACAGGAATGAAAAGACGACCCACCTGCTTCTTCCTCAGAACGAGATCTCTGAGGTCGGTCAACCAATCCTTGGGTGGCGTCGTGAGGTCCGTGTAGAAGGCCCTCGCACCAGGTCCGTCAGCCACGCTCTTACGTATTTGCAGTTGGCGGAGAAGCTCTCCCATGACTTTACTGCCGTTCTCAAGGACATTCTGGCGATCAACCTTTGGCGACCAGTCAGAAAGAGGTAGAAAACCGTGGCCAGTGGAGACATACTTTGACATAAGCATTCTCAAGGTTGCCTTGCGCATCACGGACTGTCTCGAGTTTCACCAAGCCTCCCTGCTCCATGAACTTGGTGATACCCAACCTTGAATGAAATCGTGGATCAAAACATTTGACTATTAATTCCAATTCACGTACCTAGCTTGCATATGGGCTTGTCCGTGCTTGCCTGTTGATGGGTCATAGAACTCCAGCGCACGAATACCATTGCGAGCCATCAAGAGGAATGACACATAGACGATCTCCTCACGATCATGTTGATCTTCATACTTTATCGTGATGAGAAGAGCATCAAATTTAAATCCACTTCGGGAAGCCAACTTGAATCACTTACACCCATGATACTCAGGATATTTTCGTTGTTTGCAACTATGTCGGACAGAGAACCAAGTTAACCGAATGGCGATAGGTGAAGTGGAACTCACGATACATTGCTACAGCTTCTGCGCGGCATTCTTCCATCGACGAGGAAATTTCCCCTAGGACAGAACCAGGGGTCTGGCCAGGCTTGTACCACGTAGTGCTGTATCAATCGTGAAACTGGGTAAGGTACGCACGGACGGAATTGACGAACGGGACCTTACACTTTCTCCCCAGTGAGTGGATTAATGGTCTACTCCAACGAAGGAAGTGAGTCAACACAATGAATGAGACGGTATAGTCAATGAAAGTACCTCAGGATCAAAGTTGAATGTCCCATCTGCGTGCTCCGTAAATAGCTTGCCGGATCCGTGACCGAGTAACTCGTGATTCGCAACTTGGAGCTCGAACGCGCGGGAATCCCACTTGTTGTATAGCTCGAGGTCATTCCCATGGATGAACGTCACTTCCTCGTCTGGTTTGCACAACAGTACAAATTATTAACCATGGTGTTCGACCACGTCGTAAGAAATTCTGACTCACTGGGAGCTTTTGCCGCAAGGATGTTCTGTACGGAAACAAGCTTAAAATAGACAATTTGCGAATAAACGGCGTGAGACCTTACAGAAAGCGAGACGTTCTTAAATCCACTGGATTCTCGGATGGAATAGTAGTTTGGTATCTGGAATGTCATTTAGATGGCAAGTTATTCAATGCTGAGCCACTCACGTTGATTCCAGCTGGTATACCTAGAAATAAATATACGTAAGTAGGTCGTTTTCCCTCCATCTATGAACCTTTACCTCCAGTGGCGAAATGAAGAATCTCGAGAGCGGTGAAGTCTGGTTTCTTGAACTGATCTACCTCGAATGCAGGTCCCCAAGGAAGGACTTTGACGAGTTCAGGAGCATCGTTGACCAGTTTGTCATATTTAGCGCTGAGAGCTTTGTTGACGATGGCAGTAAAACCTAGCAGGACTTGAGTAATGCCTCTTAAGTGAGCAGTATCGCACACTAACCTTCCCATTCAGCACGACCACCATACGGATCTACATAAGTCTCGATGAAACCGATATAACTCTCCACGACAGGTCCGATATCCTTGACCCATGCGGTCGAACCTTTTTGGTGCTCCTCAATGGAACCCGTCTCAAAGCTATGGAGAGCTCGGTACCCAATGAGAACTGCTACCGGGAAGAACTTACGATTTGATGTAACCATCCAACATAGCTGTTTGGTTATCATTTGCCGTGTATTTCTTGGCCTGTTTGTATCTGGTCTAAGTTGTGGGTATGATAACACAGTAAGCGACCTCACCTCCTGCAGGGCTGCAACGACCTTGGTGAGCGGTTCCGAAAAGTCACCGTATTCAATGGTAAGTTTTGCATTGACAGCCTGTGTGGTCAACTCATGGAATGCCGAAGGCTGCTTCTGAGCCGAAGCAACAAGGAGCGTAAAGTCCCCTGAACCATTTTTGCGAACACTTTGCGAGGTAAATCACGCGACGTGACATTCCGGACAAAATGGTCTTTACCGAGTGTTCAGAATATCAATCCCAAGCTTTTCGGCAGCCTGTTGCACAGCAGCGACTTCATCATCCGTAATCACTTCGCCAAGGTAGTAGTTTGACACATGACCCTCTGATCGCTTTCCGATGGACAAGGAACTCTCCGGTGCTGTCAAGTATATATGCTCTTTGAGCTGGGTCAAGTTCACGCGCAGCTCAGAGCAAAAGAGAGTTGGGATAACTAACTTGATCAAAGAGGGGGACCGCATTGGAAGCATTCGAGGAGGCTGCGACAACCTTGGTGAAGTCGTCCTCAGAAATACGAGGAATGATCTTGGTGAACCCGAAGCTCTTGTAGTTCACCAAATTGTGCAACACCTGTGATATAGCTGGATGAAAATGGAAATCCGATGCAAAGACGAGCTTGGGCGAACCTGCGTAGTGTACTGAAGGAGGTCCTCGAAGCCTTGCTGGCTAACGCCAGACTTGGTTTGTAGAGCCCCAAGATCAGCCAGCTTTCCGTTGGTGCTGAAAGTGAGAATCAAGAGGTCGTATAGGCTGGTCGCTTGTGGCGTCCACTGGCCTTGAATGATGCGAGCTCCGGCCCACGACGCCTCACCGATATAGTGCGCATACAACTTCTCCTTTTCGCTATTTGTCTGTCAGAACATGTGCGCGAATGAAAGAGAGCGACGGACGTGAGTTGGGAGAAAGACTTGGCAATTTCAACTCTGCAAATTGGAGGAGCCTTGTCTGCCAAATACCTTTCAGCTGCGAGTGAAGCCATGGTTCTCGAGATCGTGAAGGGGTAAAGAGATGGATGTGCTAGTACTGATACGGATGATGATCGATGCGGAAAAGCGCCCCTCTGATAAGTAGTCGACCTAGCAAGGAAGCGACTGACAATCCTGCGCAACATCTGCCTTCTCTGTCACACAATTGGTCAAGTGCACGTCGGGATTCGGGTGTCGGTGCTCGGATATCCGGTCACGTGGTGGGGTCTAGCTTGCTCTATCGAGAAGGGAGAGTCGAGTACATTGTAAGAAATACTAAACACCCACGACATACTTGTACTTTCTATCGTCCACGGTTTACAATCAAAGCTTTCCTGAGTATATTTCTTCTATAGCATAAACAATAAATCACCAAAATTCGCAAGCCATTTTTTCTTTTTCACGAGACCCGCAGGATTTGAGGGGAAGTACAGTGCATGGGAAATGATGCACTCAGGAGGGAGGCCATCACTTGGGCATGAAATCCCAGGAGATGTGTAGCACACCGGCGTTCAGATCACCCAGTTGCGAAAACAGACCGGAAGACATATCTTGAACGTTAATGAGAAACTGCGTTCGAAACGAAACTAGAGCATAGGCATACCCAGGTCCTGCTGACCACAGCCCGAGCATTCATCACGCGTCATGCCGTACGCTGTCTTTCCGTTCGCGGTGTTTGTGACACTGACCCGCTGAGGAACGAGATGAGGTGCTGGTATAGAACATGAAAGGACACTCACCTGGCCACAATGGTCTCCTGAGCCATATACGAGGGTTGGGAGGGCAACAATGGCGTCGGTGTCGGTGTTCCATTGACCACACCTACCCAAACCAGCATTGAAAAGTGTTCCCTGGGTGACCAGTGGTCAGTATGAGATAATGTGGAGTCGAAAAGTCGACGCACTTTCCCGGTGTACGACCGTTTGTCGAGCGCGTTATCAAACGGCATTGGTGCAGCCAGCACCGAGAGAGAGAGGACGCTCAGCACAGTGAAGATGGTAGATTGGCGCATTATGGGAGCAAGAGCAAGACGCTGAATCTGAGATGCTGGAAGTGGAGAACGAGGCTAGAGAGCTCAGCCCTCCATGAACCATCATTTATACCCAGAGATGGTGTGGTGGAGAATCGATCGACCCAGAATAAATTGTGTGTACACACATACCAAGCGCAAAAACGACGTTCGCCAGCCAAGAATGGTCTCTGACAAGGGCCTCGTTTCCACTTGAAGTCGGGGATAGCACGCAGATTTCACGATGACGAAAACAGTACACAAAGGTCAGGTGGTGTATGACGAATTCATTTGGAACACGTTCGCGAACAAACCTGACAGCTGAAGCGCTGACAGCCCGCTTGGCCACGAGAAGGGGTGCCGGCGCAGGCAACTGATCGTCTGGGCTGGTGTTCTAACTTGGACGAAAAATGGAAGGCTCCAGGTGTGCCCTGCGCGATGAAACACTTGAAACGTTAAAGGACGCCTTACTAGACTGCCCCCGAGAGGCGCAGGAGATGATACGGATACGGGGAGCAATTGTATCAAAACGGCCAAAACTTAACCTGTGCGCCAACAATATCAATAATCGGAACTGGTGACAATAACCAACCTTCCATCATGTTCGTTTGCAACTCGCTCAAAAAACGAGTAAAAGCGGATACATACCTCCTTGTAAGTACGGGTGTTGCGTCATTGGAAACCAACGAAACAGAGCCCGCGACTCGAATCTGGAGTATACTAACCACTTACTAGACATTGACAGACGGTGTGCGACGTATCACGCAGAGTAGGTGGCCGAGACAAAAAAAAGTTGATCTGGTTGAAAGGCACAGTATGAAGTCGGTCCTCAATTGGCGTCTTTGTCAGCTGCTGTGGTTCACCGACAGGCAATTCTATTCCATTTGGCCAACACTGGGATCGCTGTCCATGCGTTTGCAAACCCGTCCTTTACCACCGTCCCCTTGTCAAAAACCTCTTCGGATAGGGCCAGGCTCCAGCTCTTCATGGGTAACACCGCCGCCAGTCCGCCAGCTCACACCCGTCAGCACCGCACCCTCGAAATACCCGTTAAAATCCACCCACCGACAGCGGTGTTGGTGCGGGTTCACTGAACGCATGCTCGCCTCAGCAATACGCGTTACTCGTACTACAACCTTACTTCTAATATCTCTCCCGAGGGCCGAACGCAACTGTGGTGTCCGAATGCTACGGGAGCACCCTTATTTCGGGTAAACTCACGTCTCGAACTCTCCGTGACATGTCAGAGCAACGAGGGCGAACAGCAGGAGATAGTAGGCCAACATATCCTTCGCTGTCCCTACAGGTCCCGAGGTTGCTCACAGATAACACCGCCCCGGCGGACACATCGGTATGATCGTTAACCGGTGTCACAGAAACCCGTGCGTCTTGCATTCGCCAAGGGGCTTTGACTCATATTAACCGACTAGCTTGAAGGACATTTACTTTGGGGTATTTTTCTTTTCTTCTACTGGATGACTGCAAGAAGAGCTTCTCATGACACCATGTCATGATGCATCCATCACGAGAACAACCATATAAAGTGTCCAGACAGCCGGTTGCGGGTGAAATACAGTACAACAACTGTTGACCCTACCCGCTCAACTGCAGTAAATGTCGCTAGATGGCATGATCACCAATGACCAGGTGTGGTCATCCTAGAATGAAGAGGGTGTGACGTCGCCATGAACACCGAGATTGTCCGGAACTATGTGATGAAGGTTCGCACATTCCTGTTTGCTTGCTGGTCCACCACTGAAGACATGTCTGCCGTGACACCCAGCGCTTTCTCAACATTGGCAGTGGCAAGCGCGAGCGTGATCGTCCGATCGACGGTGGTATTAGAAGCCGGATGAGTTGCGAGAGTGAATTGCGTTTGTAAGATGTGTCTCGTTGGTTGGACGTTGATGCAAGTGCAACGACGTACCTGAGCAACCTACGCCACTCGACTTCGTCTGGTAGACCTACATCCACATGAACGCCTCAGATGACTGAGTCGCTGTGCCCGGTGGTCTTGCGAAGCTGTCGGATGCATTCAGATCTCAGCGCCAGCTTTTTTTCAGTGCCGCTAAGTGCGAAATATCAACATTTAAGGTGTGGGTATGACTCGTCAGACTCGCGTAACTCTGTCTCAGAGTCTTCCTTGACGCTTAGTATCATAGCCGAGGTCGGGGTCCTCGGGAGGCACTTCCCCGTCGTCCTTATGGGGCCACTAACATAACCAGCGCCATCCTTGTCGATATCGGAGGCTCGCTTGCCATCAAATTTGCGGGGAAGGGGTAGAGAAAGGTTTGATCTCGATTCTCTGACGAATGTCAGTAATCACCCTTAGACGTCTTTGATGCAACCTCGGCTGCTTTCGTAGCCTGTGAAGGGAAGGAACAGCGTGCTATAGCGCCGTTGAGACCGTAACGAGGACTCTAGCAGAGGTAACAGGCATGATTCAGAGTTGAATGGAGCGTTCAAGAAGTTGCTGGTGGACTTTTATGCACTGGCACCATCGCGTGAACTGTCAAGTGAGTGCAATGCACTTGTGAAATCGACTCGGAAGCACCATTTAGATGTCCTCTCGGATGAATTATCACCATAGAGTGAGTGAAGAATGCTGGGTCCGAGGGCTGCAGCAGGTAGGGCGTGGAAGACGATCATCATGATAGATCCAGGCTAACATGTTACATGATGTACAAACGATGAGTGGCTACCAGCGAAAACCCGTGGACCACGGTCAGGTGGCTGCATGTAAATGCCTGAGTCTGAGCTAGCAGCAACATCGGCCCTCGGAGTTGTGTGGGACGTCGATTGTCCAAGTCAGGGCCCACCGTGTGCGGGGCCTGGGTGTCTCCATCTCCATCTCCATATATCAATTTGTTTTGGTTGCTCAGATCTGGGCCGTGAGCTCGTGAGTTCTCAGGATGGCTCCGCATGATCGTTTATTAATTATTCCATGATGAATGTCGGGCATTCCGACCCATTACTTTCACTGTAAGGAATTTTCGGACCTGCTTGTCGGTGTGTTTTCACATCCAAACCACAACAGCCAACGATGTTCTCCGCCTCAACACAGATGGCGGTGCACCTGGTGCCGCATCTCCACAATGCGTTCTATTCCCGAGCTGTGCGACTGACAGTACATGGCTCGGCATCCGGCAGTATAAAATGTAGCGAAGTGTCAGACACTTCGTAGCTCCTTAGTCCGTTTTTGTGCAACGCTCGGACAATGGCCTCGTTAAATCTCGGGTGCCTTCTAGCCATCCTCGAGTCATTACTATTCCTTCAGGTACTTGCCTCTGCGACAACCACACCAACCGTGGACCTTGGCTATGCCCGGTACCAAGGTACTATGGACATTGTGACCAACACAACAAGTTTTCTTGGTATTCGTTACGCTGCTGCTCCAGTTGGTATGGGCACCGTGATACATAGTAGTACGAGCCTTCCGTCGATGTCTGATCCCACTCGCCCAGGAAACTTGCGGTGGGCCGCACCTCAACCCCCGCACACACTGTTCGGCGTACAGAACGCCACGACACAGCCTAACGAGTGCTATCAGGCATCTATGGGGAACTCGCCTACAAATCCGTTCAGTACCATATACAAGCGTACCGTGAGCACGTCGGAAGACTGTCTGTTCCTCAGGTGCGTGTTCGGTTATAGAATTCGTTCGCGAGGTTTGTGACAAGTCATAGCGTGTACACTCCAAGTCATATTGTCACCCCTGTCAAGTCTGGAGGACTCCCTGTCCTCGTCTGGATTCATGGTGGGGGGTAAGGTGTTTGTCGCCCTTTATCTGCGATGGGGTACTGAAAAGTGTATCTGGAGGTACATCTCCGGTGCTGAGAGCCCTTTCAATGGTGCAGACTTGGTTGTGAAGTCTAATCATGGCATCATTGTGGTAACTATTCAATACCGCCTTGGTTTATTTGGCTTCTTGGCTGGCGAGGCGGTTAAGAGTGGGGGCGCGCCGAACGCAGGTCTACGTGAGTTTCTTGGGATGACAAAAAGACAATGTAGTGAGATTGCACTACAGTCGATCAGAACTACGCTCTGCAGTGGGTGCAATCGCATGTCAGTGTTGGCACTTTTTGCGCGTCTTGATTTTCTGGTTGACCTAAGAGAATAGATAGCCACGTTCGGGGGTGATCCAGCAAAAGTGTCGATTTGGGGTGTATCTGCAGGTAGGTGCTGCCATCAAATGATGAGGATAGGCTGTTTACAATGTTCACTGCGAAGGCGCTGGGTCTGTGTTGCAGCATGTCATTGCCCATGGTGGGAACACGCATCCTCCGTTATTCAGAGCTGCCATCACGAGTTCAACCTTTTTGCCTTCGCAACATAACTACAACGATCGCATTCCCGAGGTAAGCTCGTCCATCCTCTTGATCATCGTCAATAACTAAGCATTCGATATAGTTGCTCTATAATGAGGTGGTCATCGGGACCAAGTGAGCGTTCTTTACTTATTCAATAGACGAAGGTTGATCTCAAGATGATATAGCTGCACATCAACCTCAGACACCTTATCTTGTCTTCGTGCGGCCGACATCAGCATATTGGAATACCTGAACAGCAACATCAACCATGATGGATTCTATGGCACATACACCTTTGTTCCGGTGGTCGATGGGGCGTTCATTATCCAGCGCCCCACCGTCACGCTCGCCGGAGGAAAGGTTAACGGAGTAAGGGGTTTCGCATCAGTTATCGGTCCGTTGCTAAGACCCTCCCGGTACACAGGAGGCGCTATACTCTGTCACGAATTCTCATGAAGGGAACATCTTTGTCAACCAATCGACTACCTTGAACATCTCGCAGTACATCAGTACATTATTCACAAATATTCAGGCATCGCAGGTCGCAGCAGCAGTGCCTCTGTACGAAGGTTTCGGTACCAACGTCGACCAGACTAACTATGTCATGGGGGAATGTAAGTATTTTCCAGATCGTGTTCATGGTGTGCTGGATTGTCTGGAATTCACAGCGATCTTTGTCTGTCCTACGTACTACCTCCTGGAGGCTTTCGGTAGCAAAGCATGGAAGGTAACTGGGTTTGCCCTTTTGTAACTTCAGAGTGTCTCTTCACAAATGAATTTCAGGGAGAGTTTGCTGTTCCACCAGGTTACCATGGTCAAGATGAAGGGTACTACTTTACGACGTAAGTCGTCACCCAAGCGCTCATACTGTGCAGCTAACGTCGCGACGCGCATACCTATGTAAGTGCGATTTCCGAGTTCATTACCGCGTTCTCGAACAGCTTCTTGGCGATGGCCGTATCACTGGACCCGAGTGACAAGTACAATGCGAGCGACATCACACCTGCGCAATGGAATGCGTGGTACAGAGGCCACACAGAGATGATGTTCAACGTGATGTCGTCTGGTGCACCAAACGTGTATACGTACACAACGGACAGTGCGCTGTTGAATCGCTGCGCGTAAGTTTTGTTGTTTCTTGTTTCGTGGATCAGGTTTCTGATTGATACCGGGAATATCAGATATTGGCGGAGCGTCGCCGCGAACACGGCTCAGTGAGGTAAGGTCGAGGTTATCGAAACGCGTCTTTGATGGGTAAAAAATGAAATGCATGTCGAATCGGAAACTATTATGTCTGTGCAAAGTGGCCAATTAGCTTTGCTTCTGATTCGACGTCAACATGGTATCTTGTGAACTGCAGCTCATACGACCTTTCGTCGTCACGATGTCACCCTTTATCACCCTTAACAGAATCCCTCCACCCATTCTTATCCCAGATAATCCCGCGGTCAGATCGAGGGTTATTTGTTTCAGTTCTGCTGGGATTGGACAGTAGTATATAACTCCGAGATAGTGTACAGAAAAAAAGAAAACAATGTATGACTACATGAACTTCTAAATTAGCTGGAAGAGGATAAGACGGCGTTGGCATGCATGAGGTGTAAACTAGCAGCTATGTACTGAGTTAGCATGCTCAGACTTGTTGCCCGTCGACAGGTTCCTCTTTCTTGGAACTACCGCAACATTGGGTAGATGAGGAACAGAGACTGTGTTTATGTTCGGGTTCTTTCGGGTTCTCCGCTTCCGCTGAAGGTGTCGTACACTCGGGTGCGGCCGTGTCTTTGGAATGACAACCCCCACAACACCCCCCATCAAAATCTTTGTTTCGAGCCCACCTGATCATCTTGATCCCTTCCCAACCAAACATCATCCCAATCACGATAGCTGTCGCTCCATCGACCCACCACCCACCCTCCCACAACCGATAGATCAATGACCCGACGAGCAAGACGACGGAGAGTTGCATACAGCAGAGCGCGCAGAGGGCCTCGCCGTTGAGTGCACTCGAGTTGAGGGCGCGGGCGAGGTAGCGTTTGGCGAGGTAGAGGAGGAACGTGAAACCTGTGGAAGTGGCAGCGATGAGGATGGAAGGGAGGGCAGTGGAGGGGTGGTCATGTGATGCGAGGGAGGTGGCGGAGGTGGCTACAGCAGCAATGGTGAGGGCGACGAGGAGACCGCCGATGGTGTTCGTTGCAATGCGTTCGATTCTGTAAAAATGGCCAGAGTGTAATGAGTGAGGGATGTTCATTGGGTCAATCGTTAGAAGGGAGAAGGGAATCTCAACGAGGAGGGTTTTACCGGATGATTTTCGGGGACGTCTTGCTTAGGCTCTCTATTTCGGCGCCTGACTTGAAGACTCCGATGAAACGCCAGGTGACGAGGAAGTCTGAGATGACCTCGACGGCAGACTGGAGGCCGTAAAAGACGAGTGCGTGCGAGGACGATTCAGCGCCAAAGACGACAGACACAGCACCCTCTGCAGTGTTGTAGAACAGGCTGAGGATGCTAATCGCGATGGCATACTGTTGCAAACGGCGGTGGGATGGCATCGTGGATGAGAGGGTGAGTAACAACAATGTGCAGGAGCAGGCTCGTTTTGTTTGAGCCACTAATCCCAGTCTGACGAGAAGCACTAACGTGATTGCCCGGACAAAACGTCATCCACAAAGCTACTGGCAGTTACCCGAGAGGGGCGTGCTGCAAGACACTTCTGGGATCGCTTCCATGCTCGTGGGCCAAGGAGATCTGGCCGCTCGCTCAGTGGGGAAGAGTTCGAGTTCTTGAACTGCCGTTCATTTCAGTGGCGGCAGCATCCTGAAGCATGTCAATGGCTCGGCGAAGACATAAAATCCGGCAGCCAAATATAATGCAAACTACTGGAGAGTGAATGTCATGATGCGGTGGCGGCAACTCCACCACGCGAAGATGTCATGTTCAATATAACGCTATTTGGTAGCACGCGGGATGCGTAGCCGTACGGGATGGTGCACGCCACTTGAAGCGCTGCGCGTGATCGCCATGCCGATGGGTTTCTTGGGATTTTGATCAGACTCGGAGAAGCAGGTATTGGAAGAATCTTACAATACATGGTGCTACTATTCCTCAGTTACAGCTTGGTTACAGTGGTGTGCGAAAGTAATTTACTCGCGAAAGTTTTTGCGTTTCTCTATGAATTTCCTTTTTCGTCGTACCACAGCTCAATACACACAACAAACGAATGAGATCAAGGAATGTGCCCTGGACCTCTGGAGCGTCGAAAACAAGTTTTTAACGGAGCTGCAATTAATGTTCAGTGTTCACGGAGTCAGATCCTCCTTTGGAACCTCTTATCCGATGCACGCAATTACCACTCAAACGGGGGGCAGCCCTAGGACTCCCGACGGTGCTGGAAGGTCGTTATGCTGAGGCTGCATCAAACCGAGAAGGTAGACAACCAATTCGTGCATGCGAGACAGGATGTTGAGCAGTGAGGACTTTGTTCAAAACGGATACACTTTGTATGGTTTGAGATGCGGTGGCATCAAGAAAAACAGCAGTGGAGCGATACAAGTGTAGAATAGTGCAAAAAAAAGAAACAAAGATCGTGCCGATGGAACAGTGAAAATGTCCAAAACATCACACATTGTGCGACCCAATGGCTGTAATGTGTACTTAAGCTTGCATACCTTTTCATACAATTGGCCTGGGGTATCTGGGGCTGCGATGACATACTCCCGTTCGTTTGGGCACAAGCATTTGCTGGCACACGCACATAGCCCAATTTTTGGTGATGCAGCTACATATCGTCCATACTGTTCCTCGCAGTCAGAGGGTGCTTGCTAGTCCCAATAATGGCACTCGCCAGATTTTTGCGTGCGGCGAAAAATAAAATCGAGGAATCGAGTCGTCTACCCGCACCGTTGCCTTGGGGACTCTGCGACAAGCACATCACTAAAGAATCTTCTGTGGATCATGATGCAGTACTGGCATGAAGGTCGCGAAGATTCTTACATCTTGGGAAAGACCGTGTATCGGCTGTTCGAGAAACTTTCGTCCTGTGCCAGTTCACTGCAAGTGCTACTAGCGGGTCCGAAAACGCTGATAGGCTCACGAAACTGCCTATATCATTGTATGGGTACTTGATCGCGTTCGAAAAAGTATTAACTGCTTGGTACTGCAGAACAGCTTTGGAAGGAAGTGGCCCCCTCCTAATGTTCGGACTTCAAATCTGAAAAACTATTGGCAACCCGTACTTACCGCTGTACATGATGGAACATCATAGAAGAACACCTTGTAGAACACCGTTAGTTTATAACAAAAAAGTATCTTCGACGAGGCCATTGGCAGCGTAGTCGTGAAATGACAGTGGTCTAAATTTGCTTATCGTCGTCGATAGACCGGCCGATTTTTACAACTCATAACGGAATCCAAGTCCGCTTACATACATAGCAGGTCTGCCGAGCCTTCGATAAGTAAATTCTGACATCACTCCGAGAACGTGGTCTACAGATTAGTAGGCAAACCGCTGGAATCACAGTGCCCTCCAAATCGGGGTCGAAGATGCGCATTCAAGTCCACATGTATGCCGAAAAAATCCGATCTGAAAGACCCTCGATTTCGAAGTGAAGCCGAGCTATTCGCCGCGGCTAGCGAGGTCGAGCCTGCCAGTGCCTTCGAGCCGCGATCCGAGGACAAAGCCGTGCGAGGGAACCTTCAAGGGAGCGTCGCATGTCCTACTTACTCAGGTACGACGATTGTACGTTACACTTGTGATGACCTTCTCCACGAACGCCGCTCCCTAAAAACTGATCAAGATGGTTCGTTTAGACGGGGACTCCATCTTCTGTCTCGTGATGCTGTACTCTCACTTTCGGTTCGATCGATTTATCCAAGCTACTTACGAGGACGTCGAGAAGGCTGGCGGGGAGTTTCAAAATTTCATTCCCTGCATGCTGAGCGCGAATAGAGGCCCAGTCGACTGTATGGACCATTTTCTCCGTGTCCAATTCTTGTGAGGGTGCAGTCGCAAGAACTTGTCTTTGTCGCCTGGGTGAGTTGTGCCAAGAATAAGTAACGCCGTGGCCTCCCTTTGAATCGTAAGGCGCAACTCCATTTGTGCCAGGATCTAATTATGTCTACAGAGTGCCTGCCAGCAAAGCGTGGAAAACAAAACTCGAAATCCAGTGACTACTACTACATAGTAACTCCCGCAGTTAGCTTCCAGGATCATCGAAAGTTCTCATAACGTGAAACTTGGATACCGACAAAGGACATCACCAACGGCGAAAGGTGGAGTAGATATCAAGCCATGATCCCCTATACGAACGGGGCGGCACTTCTCCGTATGCTGCCCACTTAAATTTGAGGGCAAACTGGATGGTCCCCCCTTTCAGTTGTGGGGACTTGGCAACGGGCTGATCCCTTTACAGCTGGTCAAACACTTTTTCCACATCTGGCAACCCAAGTTATTCGTAACACAATTAGTCGCCAGAAATTCCCGATCACCGCCGCCTTCGCGTGCACCGACTATCGTTGGCAAGGCCAACCTATACTTAGCCGCAGCGACAGTTGAGCTCAAGCGGTGCATTGAACCTATTCAACCTACACGTCGCGTTTCCGCACAACCCCCACCGGGTAGACACTTTATCCGCCTACTCCGCAAGTTCGAGGACAGTCATTTCACTGCTTCACACCCTCGTCGCACCAGGGGGACAATCGACTCGTCCAAAAATCAGACGACGCTAACCTGCTGGAACAAGATGCAACGGAGGAAAGAAGGGACATAGAACTCTCACTCCCAATTATTTCGTGTCGCTGCACGCAGCTCTGTAACTGTACTCCCATTTGGAGATGAGCCAGTTCCGTAACGCTGCACTGTGGCAGTGTGCATCGGACGATGTGGCAAAGACGGGATGGTGTCACACACACCCTCCGCCGAAGACACGCCACCCGTCCTCCGCGGTCAGTCGAATTTGCAATCTGTTGGATCGTGCATGTGGCATGGAAGGGGCCGCAGGGCAAGATAGTCGATATATTCCAGAGGTAGAATTGCGGCGGGGCAGCTCTCACACTGTGACGTCAGGATGATCCCAGTTAGGTATGTTCTCAGCCTTCTCGGCCTTTTGGCTTATCGAAAGTGTAAATGACAGTACAGCACCTCATCCCTTTTGCGGTGTGTCACTGCGTTGTCTGATTTCTCCCGTGACCCTCATCTTATTCACAAGCTGCTCTAGAAACCTGGGGCCGTACCCACCTCCTTCCCGAAAATATCCTGATACCATTGAGTGATTATCATAGATATGATACCCCCTCTCCGTTATGCATAACACCAAACTTCGCAGCTATCCCCATCCACGCTCAGCTTCACCAACGGCAAAGGCGCGAGAACGTGTGCTACGATTGGTAGATTCCGCCCGAACCTAATCCGCCCCTTGACCCACAACTTGAACTGCTCGTCCGTCTTGAAGTAATACTTGGGTTCGTCCCAAAGGCTCCCGCTAAAGGAAACGGAAAATCCAAGCTTGATCGCCACCCTCGATGTGAAGTCGGCGAGGTCGATGTCTTGTGGCACACGGAACATCCAGATGTCGGCCGTCGACGGGACAAATACCTTGATGATGATCTGCTCCTGCCTGGGAGCCCATTTGGAGGTCGGGTCGTGCGCATTCTGGACACGCGCGTGGTGGGGTTTGGGTTTGGTTGTGGGCCTGGGTTTGTACTTGGGTATGCGAAGGAGGAGGTCGAGGGAAGCACATCCATCAGCAACAGCGTGAACGATGCTGCTAAAGGATATTGAGTGATTCACAGAAGACCGTCGATGGCTGCGTTTGGCGTGTTTAGGGGGGACCTGTTTCGCCACGAGAGCCTCGTCGATGTCCGATTCCGAACGATCGCTGTATGGTTCAGGAGACGAGCCCACTTCTTCGATCATAGATAAAAGCACGTCGGAATGAAGCGACTCGTCGATCCCTTTCTTCAAAAGAGGTTCTTCCTCGTCATCCGATGGGTATGCAGAGTTCAACATAGGTTCGGACGCTGAATGCATGTATGCCAGGTCGGTGGTACGATGCTCCTCATGATCGCTCCAGCTGGTCGACCCAAATCGTCGAGACTCCTGGA
The DNA here is from genome assembly GCA_038090955.1 of Xerocomellus intermedius. NCBI lineage: Eukaryota > Fungi > Basidiomycota > Agaricomycetes > Boletales > Boletaceae > Xerocomellus > Xerocomellus intermedius. Next base: position 30,562 of record JBBPNP010000254.1, read on the forward strand.
ATGCGAGCGCACCATGACCATGGTTCTTGGCCAGAGGTGCGTCGAAAACTACCGCCACTGGACTGGCTCGTGCGATAATACGACCGTAACGGCGAGAAGACATCCTCGCTGGTGTCCTGAGGTCGCGGATGCGAGGAGAAAGAAAGGTTTGATTTTGCGCAGCGTCCGACAATGGACCGGTGTCGGACTTCCTAACAGTAGCCTTGCGTTCGAGCTTGATCTGAGGGATGATCGGCATCGAAAGCAAGAGAGGGTGCGCGTCCTGATCGGCAGAGTCCATGCTATATAACGAGTCCTCCTCGCCTTTGTATTCGTACTGTTGGACGTGCCCGGAGATGTCGTAACAATCCTCACACATCGTGCTTTGACCGCGGTGAATGGCTGGAAAGATATCATCGTCGTTGGACAGGTTAGCGATGTCGCCGACAGTACGCGCGGATACAACGCTAGTGAACCAAGATTCCCTCATGTAGTTGGTTGAGGATACGAGTTGTGGCTCTGAGACATTCCTTGAGCGCCAACACATCTCCGCTCTAGGAGGTGATCCGCGGCTGTGAGACGTGAACAGGCCTCGTCCACGAACACGGTGTCTTGGCTCGTATGGCTTCTTGGCGAGTCAGTCAGAACGCGAGGGGTTATTGAAGCGACGAAACGTACAGTCGACGGCTTTGCATTCCATACCTTGAAGGTTGGATAACGGGAGAAGTCGAAAGCGTCATTAAGGAGTGGATCGGCGAAACGAGCGTTGGGAGGCATAGGCATGATCAATGAAACGAATGAGTGCAGACCCGACGGTAATTTCCGACTATATAGCCTAGTATCTCGTAGTATGTCAGCCACACTCGGTGGCTGACAACATGATGATGGGTATCATGAACGTGGTCGCTGTGCCTCTTCGGCAGCCTCACAGCGTCAGTGAATCATTCGTTAGTTCGACATCAAGAAATCGTGATCTCCGTGGACTGTCTGGTTAGTTGCTGTTAGATTGGCAGGCGGGCCCAATGGCATTCTTCCCTGCCAGTGCGCCCCGCCAGCCGAATGATGTGCCGATTAGCTATAGCTTGCATGCAAGTCATCTGAGCAAGGGATCCTGCGCACTCAGCTGGCTGCCAGAAATAGATTCAATTGCGAGGATCATTATCGTCAACTTGACGTGCTGCGGATCTCTTCTGTCAGATGTATGCGTCACGTCACAGTGGTCAGGGGGAATTGCAACATTCAGGTCGAGCTCAGTGCCGGATCGACGCACACTTGGGGACGAGAGTTGGACTCACTCGACGAGGGAGAACCCACCAGACGGAGAGAGATGCACACGGAGGGTTTCTCTCACGACGGAATCGGGGTAAGGAAGTGCCATGAGCTCGTCCGTCAATGGAGTTTTCGTGTCAACAGAAAAGAGTTCTTCCCGGAGTTTCTTCTGAATTTCAGGTGCCTTCGCCATCGCGCAGAGTGCCCATGTAGTCGACGTGCTATTGAACCGTAGTCAAGCCGGATAGGGGAAAATGCACGCGCGAATACCTCTTCGTCAGACAACCTCTGACTCTCAAAGATGTCAGCCGCCACGCTCGCCTTGACCAGCAGCGACAGTAAACACCGAACATGCAAACTGTTCTTTTCGATTTCACCTTTTTCTGTCGCACTCGCCCGAGTGGCCGCTTTGGCACCCAATAGCAGTTCATTGCCGATGTGTGCCACCGCACGTTGCGCTACCTTGACTTTGCCTGCACGATTTCTAGGCTGTCATACAGAAGATAAACACATATCCATGACACGAAAAGGGTTGTTCATGGCACTGACGAGGAGACGTAAAGGCAGGAGCCATGCTTGCAAAACAGAGCGGGAATACCCGGTCTCCGACCCACCGCAATCAAGGTTACAAAAGCTTCGTTAAGTTCATTCGGTTTCTCGTTTGCGTCGAGGGCATCGAAGTTGTAGTTGAAAACTAACCACGGTTAGTGGCGTCCATTCAGTCACAGAACAGGATACAAGCGCTGATAGCTCACCTGCGTCACCGATGACGTCAAGTGTCATTCTACTGGGCGCTAGTGGTAGTTCCAGCAAAATCATTGGCAATCTAAGACGACAAGACATCACGAAGCTGTGTTGGCTACGGCGAGTGATCTACATGGAAAGGAATAAGAGATCCGTATTCGGGCAGCTTTTGCGAAGATGTCGGTGAGCGCCCAAATCTGTGCTGGACTAAATGCAGCCTCAATGTCGGTTTAGTCACACGAATGGCGTATGTCTGCGATGATTTAATCACCATGATGCGTCTCTGTTTAGACAAGGGATTCGTGAGCGCCGACAAATACAAAGAAAACGGATGCCAACTTGCTGGCTATGATGACCACCGTCGACGAAAAGGACGCCTACAATCCTCGGTTGACGTGTGCAAACGAAAACCACGTGAGGAAATAACCAACCCTTGCCGACGATCTGGGAAACGTCGTACAGGACCTGTGAGGGCTTTTGGTAGTCACTGCTGTGGATGAGGATATGGTTGATGGCCAGCCAGCGTGTCCATAGTGATCAGTCGGTTGCCCTGGGACACCACCGTGTTCAGTATCACAGACGCGATGTTGAAAGGCCAGCGTACGTAGAAGGAGCCCTTGTATTCATCGTGCTCCCATACTGTTTCACCCATTCTTCGTGGAGTACAGTGTTCTCCTAGAAACGAGCGAGAACGATACGATTAGTTGAGTCAAGGTTGACAGGCACCGTGACACACAGCATTCCAAATGTCTCGCAGATTACCATAAATCCAGCTTGTTCCCTTGCCAGGACCGCATAGATGGCGTATGGGAGACGTGAATTGATGGTATGTGAACCGGAAGATCTTCCAGAGACCAAAGACGGCCAGAGGCAAAACGCGGTGAGCAACAGCTTTCCGACTGGGTTCACGATGCCGCCGCGGCGTCGAGCGAGGAAGGCAGGCAGGCAGACTGGTTGCTGTGTGTTTCTAGTCAAGGGACTCGGATGCATATTCATGTTGGACTGTTCGCCATGTATGCACCCGGTTGTGTGGAAAACCGGACAAGCGCCCATGATCGTGCGAAGCACGTCCAAGTGTGACGTCTTACTACTATTCACCTCATGCAAATTGCAAAGTCATTGGTACAGCCGTGAATATTACCGGACGAGGCTCTGGAGTTAACACTTGGCCCATCTCATCAACTGAGACCTTCTCCGTCACCTGCGCCTGACCAGTGCGCACCGACAGTATTCGCGAGCACCTGAACCCACTGTAAGAGGAGCCGATGTGTGCGACGGTGACGCCCAATAGGAAGGTTCGAATCTATGCGGCCATTGCAACGTACTGGAGCATATGGGTTGGACAGTCGGTGTGCAGTACGATGATGAATTCCACGTAAGCCATGCCACGGGTGAGGAAGAAATGGTACGGGTTTCAATTACTCAAATAACTTAGTAAACAGTGTGTGCTTCATCGCTCGTACGTCCTCCCAGAGTTACAAGAAACACGCTTCTAGTACATGAGATTGCCGACAGCGGATGGAGTGCCGTTGTCGTTGTATAGGCATGATCCGGTCCCAGCGTAGGATGCTCCCGAGGCGTCATTCGCCTCGAACAGGGATGGAGAAGTGGCCACGAATGGGAAATACAGTTCCACGTAAGATGCACCGTCAAGGAAGGGGAAGGCTTGCTGGAAGAATGCGACCCTTTGGAGATCAAGTCAGAACTGATTGGATACAAACCGGAGTCAACTTACTGGTCAGCCTGACCACCAGCGGGGTTCTGGAGGGCGAACTCGGTGACGACTAATTTGTAATTCTTGTGGTAGCACGTGAAAGGGTTGCATGCGGATATCACCCGGGAGAACTTACGGGGAACTGAGCGTGTGCGGACTCGACGTAACTCTGGAACTCTGCGAACGAGGTTCTGGACATGCATAATTAGACGTAGAGATAGGTGGAAAATCAACCTGCCACCTACCCATACCAGTGCTGATGGGAAGCGGGAGACAGTTTAGTGAATTGCTGACCAAGAAAACCGCATTCGACCTACCAGATTAATGTAGTCGAAGTAGCACTTGCCAGCACAGGCGGTGATCATCTGAGAGACCCAGCTTAAGCCTTGGCCAGATGCTGTGCTCGAAGTGACGGCGGGAAGAGCCTTCGTAACGGTCTGTTTGTTCCCATTAGCATGTCCCTGTCGATCTAACTACTATGTTCCTACTATAGGGTTGATGTATTGGATGTACCAAGAGGCGGCTTGGCTGGGAGTAATGCCGTTGACATCCGGCTCGTTCAAGCTGAACACGGCTACACGTGATCAAAGCCGCTGAGACAACGCAGGACAGGAGAACTGAGAAAGAGACGTACTTGCCCACCCTTGGGTTTGCCAGCGAGAGTAGAGATCGGCGATAGGGCTCGAACTGCAGTCAAGGCAGCGTTGCATGCCGATGAAGCCGAGGCCACCGTTGCCATTGGTCGAGGCTGGCGCGGAGGTCTCGTAGTCATAACTGGGGTTGAGAGTCGAATAAGCGATTGAGCTACGAAAATGAAAACAGCATACATAGCAACTACTTCACCGTCACCATTGTTAAACACTCCAGGGTCACTGTGATGATCAGTCAGAACGACGGACACATAGTCCAAGAAACGATCGCACAGAGATCCGTTGTCTGGAGGAGGAAAGGTCAATCACAAAATCACAAGCTGGAGAAGCGTTTGTTGCATGCTTACACCACGGCCAACAGAGACCCCGCTTTCCTGCGTGAGCAGTAATGGTAAATATCGAAAGGAAGACAAGTGCAGAAGACAACATGGCGGGCGGGGAAGTAAATTTGACTTGACATTTGGACTGTATTTATGCCGGAGCCCCACCATACATTAAATCTGATGGGTTAGCGGTGATGGCCTGGGCCGTGTTCGGGCACAAAGCACACCTTTGACCCGACGTTGGGAATAGATCACGCATTACTGATAAGCATAGGCCTATCCCGCTATGTGAAACATACAGAGCATCTCGGCGCGATTCTGACACACCTGGTGAGATAAATTGAGCTTGGATGGAACTGGGGCCGATGAATTGGAACATATCCCGCGCGGAATAAGCACCTGAAGGTGCTAATGCAGCCGCGGAGGCTCAGCCCATCAAACGACAGTTGTTCTGTCATTTGATTGGTATCCGAATTACTTTTAGCGTTACTCCGCAGCTCCAAGTTCTACTATAGAGCACTGTGCTAGGCAGCAACGAATGTAACATGGATCCCTAGTCAGGGGCAGGGGTTGATCGGATCTGTGCGTTTGAGCGTCCCGCTGTCAAAATGGCACTTGAAAACTTACCGGGGGAAAGATTCCATGAGGTTGTCCGGAGTCTGTTGAAGTTTGCAAGTTGAGCTAGCTGGTATAATATGTACAAATAGTGATCACGGGCGCCAGCCTCGAGCCCTTCAAATGTGGCCTCCCGAAGAGACGATGATCATCGTCGACAACTTCAGGTACAAGCGGAATGGCGACTACGTGCCGTCGAAATTTAATGCCGAGTTCAACACCGTCAACGCCGTCTTCCAGACAAGGAGAATACACCACGGCGATCAACATTTTGCCCGGCTCGCACCCAAACGAACGCTACCGTGCCCCGAACCACAGATGGTGGCTTCCATTGCTAAGTTAACGGAGGAGAACAAAAGGGGAAACCTTTGAGTTTATCACCATGACGCTTGATCCCGTGGTGATGGTGTTATGTGGTCGTGTGTTCACTACAGAATGATTCCACTGGCAGTGCCAGGGCAGCGACGGTCATACTGTGATCCAACGGGATGGATAAGTAATAGGAGTCGGTGCGCATGCTTCAACTTAGATAGCCGCAAGGGCTGAAAGTTCTTTAGCATCTGCCTGGACGTTTCCAGGTGACCCTGTATCGCGCATGCCATCATGAAGTCTTACACACAACAAAGATTTCGCGTCCGAAATTTTGGAGTATTTGGTGGAGAATTCATGTGGTCAGGGTCGCCATAGGTCGTCCGGTCTCTGAGTCATGTCGAGGTCAAAGTCGTGGCCGGAAAGCTCGACCACCTGGAATTAGTGTTGGGTGACCGAGTCATTCTCGTCGGCATCCTCATGCAAATCTGATGCCAGCCACTTCTAATCGTGGTGATTACGATCACAACGTACTTCCAGCCGCAGCGCAAGTGGAGCCGTCAGTCATAGTTTCAATTCCCTTCTGTAAGAGGCTGACAATGTTCCCCCTCCATGTCAGCCCAATCTAAACCGAGTCTGACATGCCAGAGCTATATAAACCACCCTCCCTTCGTCCTCTGTCC
>JBBPNP010000255.1:0-36740 GCA_038090955.1 Xerocomellus intermedius
GGAGGAGCGGAGACGGCAGGAGTCCGTGAAGATCAACACGAGGCTCGGTCGAGTCGCCGCGTGGGCATTGTGTGTGCGCCTCGAAATTACAAACGCCCTCAGTCACTGCAAAATCTCAAGTTGAACGGAGAAGAAGGTTGTTACAGCAGTACTATCAGCAACGGCGGTACGACTCACACCGGGCCCAACGGGACGACTACTACTGCTCGCACTCCGCCGCCAGCCATCCCTCCCCGCTCACCACTCCGTCCTTGTTCTCACTCCCAGCTAACCCCTCCAACCCTCGTCGGAACAACACCCCAAGCGACCACCTTTGACGCTGTCGTCGACGAGGACGACGCTCGACTAATCCTGATGCCTTCCCTCCGCGAGAGCTTCGGAGGGTCTCTCACGGCCCTGCTTGCCACTCTAGAGGCGGAGACTCTCCAAGACAAAGCATTACCTCTCCCACCCGACCAAGAAGACGAGCTCACCATCGACTACAGCGACGAGATCGAGGAAGAAGACTATGATCCGGACCCATCTCAGCCTTCTTCCACGGACAGTCTCACCCTCGACGTTCCAACATGCCCAGCACCAGCGGGCCCTACCACACCCAATCAACCGACCGTTATGACAAAGAGAGTCCATGCCCTGCGTGAACTTCTTTCTTCAGAACGTGCATATACATCAGATCTCGCATTGATCCGCGATATACATATCCCACTCGCGCTAGGCAGGTCACTCCTTTTATAACAATGTACGCTGATCTCTGACATGGTTCGCGTCGTAGGGCAACCGGCCCCTTTCAACACCAACGGCACGCCTAGCCCGCCACCCTTCTCGTCCGGTTCTAGGTCGGCCTCGTCATCGCGAACGGTTTCCACCGCTTCCGACTCTTCTACAGCTTCTTCACAGCTTGGTCCCCCGATGACCCGTGACGACGTACGCATCATATTTGGGAACATCGGCGATCTAGCCATGTTCTCAGATCACTTTGTTGTCCGCTTGGAGGAAGCCCTCGGCGGCGCACTCGACGGCGGCAGTGGCGAAGATAGAGTTGGCGCATTATTTCTCGAGATCGTGAGTTTACATGTTCTCTATCGTGCCGCTTGTCACATATCATTTGCTCCGTGCCCAGATTCCAGCCCTCGAACCTCCTTATAAGACGTACATTACTCGGCACCCGACTGCACTTGCCCATCTAAATGCTCTGCCTTCCTCTCCAGCGCTCTCGGCCTATCTGTCTCATACCCGAACGCTCGCATCTTCCTTGACTCATGCCTGGGATCTCCCCTCCCTCCTCATCAAGCCCGTACAGCGGCTTCTCAAGTATTCCCTTCTCCTTGCCGCTATCATCGACGCCACTCCCGACTCCCACGGTGACCGCACGGCGCTTGTAAAAGCGCGTCAACGAATGGAGGAAGTGGCGAGAAGTGTCAACGAGGACCGTCGACGTTGGGAAGTCGTACGCGAGGTCCTCGGAGGTGCCCCTATTCCCACCCCCAACGGAACGGGCAAGTCAAAGAAAGGCAATGGCACTGTCAATGTCGGCGTAGGTGCTGCTGCTTCTGCGCATCTGAGTCGGATGAAATCTCTTCGCACACCCAAGGCCAAGGATATCGCAGAGAACGCATCCGATAACGCAGAAGCTATCGAGGTGGCACGATTAGAAGGCGAGTTGCAGAGATATGCGGCGTTCCTGGATAAGCTTGCCAAGGACGTGAAGGACTGGCGACTCAGCATGCGCCACGCGTTGGTCGCATTATGGCAATGGGGCATCACGTTTGGCGCCGTTCTCGGGCTCACCCCGTCGCCGTCTGTATTGGACGCGCCCAAGTCCGTTGACGACCCCGATGCCGAAGGACGCTCGGAAGCATACGATGCGTTCACCCTGTTGCTGGCCAGCCTTCCAGGTCTCTGCGCGGACCTCGAACAAGAGCTGCAAAAGTCTTTCATCCCTCTTCTCTGCAACTCGAAAGCGATGATGGAGCCCCCGACGAAGCTCCTCCATGCAATGCACTCCCTCGAACCACTCCATGTCGCCCTCCTCCACACACCCTTTTCGCCGTCCAAATCCCGTCGTCCCGCACCCACCCTTCTCACTGCGTCACAGTCTTACCTTGCCCTTCGCTCCGCGTTGTCAGCCGAGTTGCCTATCCTTTTGCGGGCGATGAACAAAGCGACGGGATTGGCGGTGCGTATCATCGCAGAGCAACAATCGGCGTTCTACGCCTCTGTCGGAGAGAGATGGGCTGAGCTGTGGGATGCACTCAGGGTGGAAGGGGAAAGGTGCGGCGGGGCTGATGAGACGTTGCGGGTGTGGTGGGAAAGATGGGGTGAGGTCGAAGCGCGACTTTCGGTGATGAGAGTCACGGGCAAGGACAAGTGGTGGGTAGACAGGGAAAAGGAGTTGCGGGATCTGGCTGTGCGGGCTGAGAAGGAGAGGGAGGGTGCGCGGGAGGGCAATGGGAAGGATCGACCGACGAGGAGGTCGACCGCGCCGCCATCGGCAGTACAGGGGGCAGCAACGCTCGAACCTGGACGTGCATCGAACCACCAAGCACCCCCGACGCCCTCGTCTCACAAGCGGCAAAACCATCAACCTCAGTCATCGACCGACACCATACCTTCAAACCGCAGACGCAGCGGAAGTAGCTCGATCACCCCGCAGGTACAGCGCCGGCCGTCCGACGAATCGCTCCGGTCGGGGAAATCGGCCAAGTCGACCGGCAAGTCCAGTCGGAATAGCCGAACGGAGGAGGAGCCACCGGTACCTCGCCTAAAGCCCAACTTTTCGCAGACGAACGGTGGAAGCAGTAACGGACCTCAACGCACGAAGAGCAACCCCACGATCTCGCCCCTGCGAACGACGCCATCACAGTCTTCGCAGGTCTTTGTGGACTTTGAGAACTATTACCCGCCGTCGCCGCTGTCCCTCGACATGTTCGATCCTGAGCAACTAGATTCAGAGTATAGAGGACGAATTCAGCGACGATCGAGTCTCAAGAGCAAGCTTACCGACACGTTCCGGCCTGCGCATCACCGTCGACGATCGTCTTCTGTCAAGTCTCTGGGTGCACCGTCGTCCCTCGCCCCGTCATACCACTCGACAGATGCACCTCTGCCACCATACTCTCCTTCACACCACTCGCAATCGCATGCCTCCAACGGTTCTGTGCCGTTGCCTTCGCATCAGACACGTCCATCGCCCACGCTTGCCGCTACTCGTGCGCTATACACTACTCGAGCTATCCACCCCTGCATCCCACCTAGTGGCGTTTCATATCGCGGCCTTCCGTTCTTCCAGCTCGTCTATGGCGACTCGTTTGACGTCCTACGCGAATACGGACATCCTTCGACGCACGTCGACTTGCCGCTCTATGTCGATGACGGGGAGGATTGTCTACTCCTCGTGCGAGCGAAATGCAATGGTGGTGGGTACGAGGCAGGCGATGTGGGTTGGGCGCTGGCGAGTTTCTTATTGCCTGTCGACTGAGCGCAGTTAGTCAGCACATGATGCATTGATGGACATGAGGTCCAAGACGTGTCAGGTTGGATATTTCGGGTCCGCTGCGATAACCCCCTCCCCCTCTCTTTTCCCTTTTGTTACTGCGCTATCTATCTGCTGTACCCACACACCACCTCATTCGTTGATCGTACCTCCGTACCCCTCACGACCGCTTCGGAAGGTGGAAGGCCAGACCGAGTGGACGTACTAGACTCACAGGAACCATCCCACACCGCCCGCATAACCATCATCGATCAAGATATCATGGGACATTTTACGTGAAAGACAGGCCAGAGTCTTTCTTTACTTAATAGATGCTTGTACTAATCCCATATGTACACTGCCCCTTACTACACTGCTTTGCTCACGCTTTCCCCTTGATGGTCACCGACGGTCGTTTTTTTTTCCATACACCAACTTTGAATTCTTTCTCTTTTTTTTCTCCCTCTCTTTCTCTTTTCTTTTCTTTCTCTTTCTCTCTCTCTCTCTCTCTGGTTTGCGTCCCGCTTTCTTGGATTCGGTTTCATCGTTGCTTTCCAGCATGGCATTTTCGTTTCCGATGACATACATATGATCGATTGATCTTGTGCATGACGGTTTTTTGCAGCCGATTTGGTGGTCGAAATAATGACATAAAACGGCGTTTCCCGCAGTCAATGTATCAATGCATCACGACTTGGCGTCTCGTTCGACTACATATTCGGAAACATATGTGTAACGTTTGAATCGTTTCGTGAACCCACACCGTACACGACGCCAGGTTAGGCGATTTCGTGTCTTGTTTTATAGCCGATAATCGGTGGTAAGATGTCGCGTAGTTCCCTCGGGGAATCCCGGGGTCGCCCTCGGATACTGGATTTGGCGAGCATGCGCACTGGCACGCTCGATCATCTCGACGAGCACGCCCAGCCAACCCCGGGCAACTCTCGAGCGGAAGGCATGCTGTGCCCATTGGCATAACCTGGCATGCTAGCGTGTCTGTGAAGCGAGACCAACTCCCGATTGGCCTACATGAAAACCTCGCTACACCGTACTTGGATAAGCAAAGCCGAATGTAACACAGCACCAGTTTATCCGCGTCGATTCGATTCCACGAGACTGGCGAGCAAAACCTTATTTCAGTTTCTTGGAGCCGAAATCGTGCCTCTTCCCGTGAGCGCTTGGCCCGAAGAAAACGGCGATATCTGCAGAGTTTATCAAAATTCACGGCAAGGTTTGGGAGAGTAAATGTCACACTTGTCTTATAGCCAGAGCCTCATGGGGTAAGTATCACCAGTTCTTGGCATTTTCTAGGTTCAAAGACATGGATGAGTCGTCTGACAAGTACGAGACATGAGATCGACAGTGATTGCATCTACAGCTGATTTTTCTGCCGCCGGTATCTGGAAAGGACTGCGGCATGAAATTTTTAGCCCCTTACTAGGTGGCAGCTAGTTCGCAGTATCACAATCTCTATTGGAACCGATCACGGAAAAAAAGCCGAACAAGATCAAGGTGTTTGCTTTTCATGGAATGTCTCCAACTCACGTGAACGCATCTCCCTGGCGAGTAAGCGAAACCTTATCATTCCTCGCCCACAAACGAACTTTAAAATGGATAGGGAATTCGCGGCGAACTGCCAGTGTGCCTCGTGTTTGTAGTATGTCCGGCGGATTGTTGTGTCATGGAGGCAATAATCGGGCCACCGTATTACAGGCGAAGACGACGACGACAACTTAACAGGGCCTCTCTTTTTCGTTTCTTTTCCATAGCATCCTGGAACGTGCGGGTGAACCGTATCGTCACTCGTCAACCCCCGTGTACATAGCAACGTTTAGGGGAGGGGGATACCGTTGGAGGATCACGGGGTGCTTCCATGAGTCGTTTTCGCCCTCGCATTTTTTTTCCGTCGTGCGATGGGTACTTGTCGCGAGTTGCTGTAGATGTGATGACTGACCCCGCTGCCCGCTCGGCTTCTTGAATCTTGGCACGGCTTTGGTGAGGGATTGTCGACAATACCGTCACACGCCCTCAGGCTTGAGGGAAGGTCTGTTGGTCAATACCGTAGTAGTGCATCGAGGTTTAGGCATAGCTAAAGGGAGCCAAAGGACTGCCAGTCGGAGTCGCTCCTCTCCGCCGTCCTTGACACGATAATCGGTCTTGGAAGACGATCATCTTGGATGGGGTAATTATACATACTTTTATTTGAGAGAGATTCCATCTAGAATGAAGATTCTGACTTCTGACCAGCTTCCGTACGAGCGAGTGAAGCTATCCTCTTCGAGAACGTATTGTCCGAATTCATCCCACGTCGCTCCATATATTCATACAATTGCGTTAGAAGAAGTGTAAAGAAAGCATACATCCATTTTTTTTAAATCGTAAGAATCGTCACATGTCCGTAAAAGTCATGTATCAAGCCAATATCAAGCAAGCATCCAAAAATGACCGACAAACAGAGTAGAGAAACCATGATCAAACCCGAATGTGTTCAGGCTCGTGTTCCTCGGGTGGGACGATATCACCCTCGGCGTCGAGCGGCCAGAGCGAGTTTCTGAAAAAGTTGGATGGATCGTACACCCGCTTCACTTCACGGAGCCTGTTCCAGTTCTCTCCAAAGCATGCCATGACGCGGCCGGGCAGTTCACGTCTTCCTAGGAACTGCGCGTAGAATTGGGACACCTCCACATCATCGAGCATGAAAAGGCTTACACTGGGCAGAGGACCACCGATGGTGACAGGGGCGAGCGTCTCTGCAATCCACTGAATCCGCACGTGTCGTAAGAAAGTGACTGAGGAAAAAGGATGGTGCGAAGCACACGTACCTCCTCAGCAGACTCGACGCATCGTGGATCCTCAAAGTCGATGTCCCATTGATGAAGTGCAGCTACGGTGAACGCCGCCTGACGCTGGGACTTTGGTAAGCAACTGTTCTCAAAGTCCACCAGGGCCCCTCCAGCAAGCTCGAAGAGCCAAGCTGTCCATGTGTTAAGTTGATTGTCAGCAAAATTAATTGTTAATTCCGAAGTTCGAAGCTACATACTGCAACCAACAGGTGTCTGGGCGAATTGCAACACTGTCTTGTTGACGATGTCATCAGGGAGTGAGCTGATCAGCGCGGAACGTATGAACCACTTGTTTCCCGCTACATCGGTGTTCCTTCAGTACCCTTAGGCACTAAACGTTGACACTAATGACGTACCATTACCTCTCAGCACTTGGGCAACACTGTCTTGTTGATGCAGGAAGGATTTCTCGTCCACTTCGTTAAGCAAGCAACGTTCACCATCCCAAGACGAGATGGCCTGAAGAAATTCTTGTCCCTTCACTTTAGGCCCAACATAGCACATCTGGATGACGACGAGAGAGTCTTGACCGGCAGGCCCCGCCGTGAGGAGAACATTGGCATAGAGCTCGCGTGGTGCGCCCTTGACACAGTCACGAAAATGCTTGATGAGCGACGGCGCAGTTGCTCGGTGGAAGCGACTGTGGAAAAAAAATTAAACGCCGATATGAAAAACAACCGCGGACCGCACTAGATGAGACTGCCAGCGAACACCACAGGGACTGGAAATGCCCTGGCTTTATAACGCGTGACGACACCAAAGGCCGGACCAGCCCCGCGAAGCGCCCACCAGAGATCTAGGCCTACGATCAATTGTGCGGACCGGCACAACACTAATGGGACTGACCTGGATGTTCTCTTTCGTTCGCGATCACAATGCGCCCGTCTGCAAGCACCACTTCAGCCTCGACAAGATTATCGATGCTTAGACCGTGAAGACGACCAAGGAAGCCAAAACCTCCAAGAAGCATAACAGCAGAACCGACCGGATGGGCAGCACTAGAAATTGGTCATTCAGGTACATCTTCTATTATTTCGGGTGGAAAAGGTACGCACAACGGGATGTGGTAAGGCACCGCGCTACGTCCACCCGCCAGGGATTGCGCTTCCAGAGGGTTGGCGGCACAAAATTGGTCGACCTCTTTTTGTCTCATTCCCGCACCAAAGGTGACATAGGCGTGGGCGTGAATAGGGGTTGCATAGGTGAGCATGTTTTGTGCGGAAGAAAGGAATGCGGGCGAAGCAAACATTGATCCGGGTAAATACCGTACAAGTCGAGATGTCGAAGGGGTCGGTGGAGGGTTCTGACTGGGGCCATCATCAAGGTATCCAAACGGATCGGCAGCAACTGACGGAGAAAACACCAGTGACTGTGAAGGCGGAGGCGGGAGAGATGTCAGCGGGATGCCGCGAGCCAATGTCGTTGACTGTTCGAAAGCATTTTCGATTGGTAATATTGGCACACTTCCGCGAAGTATCGTGGAGCTGACAGAAATCTGAGGTAAAGCGTCGTCAGTTTGCAGAGAGTCATCCAATCTTCGCCGATTGGACGGACGGAAAGGTTCGGCTGTACCGGAGGGATGGAGAAGGGTCTGGACAGACTGGGAAGACGCAATATATATACGGAGCTTTGCGTCATCATCTCTTCTCCGTTTGCCACTCGCCGCAATATCCGAGATGTTCGGCGCTGCTCTTTCCTTGCCTTTGCTACCAGGTGGCGCCATATCTCTGATACTCGTAAAGGTTCCATCGTCCTTTGGAGATTCAATTTCTGCTTGGACGATCCTGCTGAGATCGACGATGATATCGCCGCCAACGGCCCAACCAGCTGTACCATAACCACCTGCTTTGATGGAAATTGCGAGAGAATGTTTCTGACAGAAGACGATGGTTCTAGAAGACGCGCGAGGTCAGAAGCGGCACGTGATCCCAATGTGTGTTTGCGACTCACTGGCTGACGTCTTGAGCATCCAGAGGGCACGCAACGGCCAGGGCCGCGACCAGGACGTCGCCGTTGAACATTCTGGAATAGTCTGCGAAACTATTGGAGTTGCAGGAGCGAAGATGAGTACTACGATCCTGAATCGCTTACTTAGGATCCGTTGGGAGATAGACATCGCCGCGTATTCCAGCGGTGAGCTCGGCGAGGAGGTTAGCGGGGAGAGTTCGAGTGCTTTCTTCAAGCATGGTGGTAATGGAACAGAAGGGAAGAGGGGATAGCGTGGACTGCAGACAGACGGAGGTCTTTTAAAGAGATGGAGGACTACCCCGATCAATAAAAGGGCAGATTATTCTTGATTTGTAAATTATAAACTGCACCTTCCAAGGCACACGAGTCACTGATCCATGTGTCCCATGGGATGGATGCTTAGCGGACGGAGCAGATATTATTGTCTCGCTGCAGCTGCAGTGCTGACAAGGCGATGAGCCCGAGACGATGCTGGCATCCGGGCATCCGGATGTAGTAACTCGGAAAGTTCATCAGAACTTACTCAACCTAACGTTGAACCTGCACAGTGCACAGATCCATGGCATTGGCCCGGATCCGCCCAACGTTGAACCCGTTGAGGGTCGGAAATTCGATTTTCAGGCAAGACCCTGCCACTGCCACTGCATAGCAATACGGCGTTTAACAGCAACGTTCGACATACCTTGTCTTGGGAATCCCAGCCATGAGCATGTCGTCGCTCCCTGAGCGCGGGACTGCGCCAGAATACACTGCACGAACAGTCTCCACTCCTCTCCACACCCTCGGTGCTTCTAGAAGGCTTATGGGCACCCTCAAAAATTCGGGCACCCATTTTTGCGCCACTTTCGACTGCGCTTCTGAGGGAAAACTGTATACTGGGTGGTGCAAGCTCACGCCGCAATCGCCGAGGTGGTATTTACGGTAACACTATCTCTCCACAGTGCTCCACAAGATTGACGCTTTGGACACCCGAATGCATGGGTGGCGATGCCACAGCTGACGTTGCGGTGCGCCACTTTCCCGCTTCTCCCAGAATCTCCAACATCCAAATCACCCCTTTGGAAGCAGCCCTCGACAGAATTAAAATCACGTTGTTGCAACACTGGCAAACCTCAGAACATAAATAGACTGCCCTCGCTTGCGTCATCGAGCTCCACCGTGGCCCGATTGTCGTTTCAAAATTAGGGTGATGCCGCCGTTATCAAGAGATTGCATAGCTTCCGAGTCACGGATTCAATACGTCAAACGATAAACCATAGTGGTGATTTACATCCTCTCTGATCCGTCTTCCCTCAAACATTGTCTGACACGGCACGACAGCTAAGAACCGCGTTTGAGTTCGCCGTCGACCGTCATCGATGAAAGACGGCCCACGGAAAACCTTTTCAGATCGTCCCGAACGTCAGCATAATCTCAAATCTCAACAATTTCCACGAGGAATGCTTGGATTCCGATAACGCTGTTGGCAGATACGATCTGTTCAGTATCTTTCGTTTATGGTAGCGTACGCGAAGCGCCATCCCAAGCACGCGCGGACACCACCCATGAATATCATCGTGTCATTTTATTAAAAAAAGGGTGTTGGAGTCGATCTCCGTACGCAAACACGCCCCGCAAGTTCGAATAGACGCCAATGGACAGGTATATTGCACCTTCCACGCCGTCCAACCGTATCAGTCAGGGTTGACGAACCTGGTCACCTCTCAAAACCACTTCTTTTCCTCTAAACAGTTTTTTTTTCAAGAGTACAAAATCATGTTTGAAGTATTTCTTCACTCACTGCGAAGTTGAGCAAAGTTATTCTGTGATAGAAAAACCATAATAAGCCAGTGTGACTGCAATGCCGCGAGGCAGCCGAAGCGGACTCTGAATTGCTTACTATCACGCAAGCTTTCTCTGGTGACTGATAAGCGATACAATTCACTATTCGCGTCCAGGGCCTGACCTTTTCACGAAAAAGTGGAATAATGCTTTCCCAGCAATCCAACAGTTGGAACAGCTCGAGTTTCCTGGACGACGTGGGGAGCACAAAGGTGGGGAACGGGGACGACTTGGGGGCCGCGGATCATAAGTGAGTGCGAGCGAGACACTGTATAAGCGAGAGTAAGGGGTCAGGTCCGTTGTCACAAGACCACGGGGAACGAGCCTGAGTGGTGTGAGCAAACACGGGTTTTAATGAATGCACAGGTTTCCTCATGACCCTGGTCAAGGACGGTCGGTTCATGACTGAATAGGGCTGGGATCAAAAAGACATGTGGTCAACAGGCGGGAATATACAAAAATAAATAGGTGTTGCATACGCAATAGAATCAATGCGGCAAGCAACAAAGTATAGTGGGGTCTATATCCTCTCTGGATCCGTCTTCCCTTAAACATCGTCCTCACGAGCGGCGACCGATATGGTCAACGGCAATTGAGAACCATGTTCTAGTTCACCGTCGACCATCGGAACCATCATGGCAGACGACCCACGGAAAACCCGTTCAAATCGTTCCGCCATCGTAATCTTGAACTTCCCAACAATTTCCACGAGGAATGCTTGGATCTCGATAACGCTGTTGGCAGAGACGTTCACGATCTGTTCAGTACATTTCGTTATCGGTAAGGAAGACTGCGTACGCAAAGCGCCAACCCAAGCACCCGCGGGCACCGCCTATGAATGTCATCCTGTCATTTTTTGAAAAAGGGGGGTGTTGGGGTCAATCTCCGAATAGTAAGCAAGCACGCCTCACAAATTTGAATAGACGCCTATGGAGACGGGTTTTTTTGTACTTGCCACACCGTCCAACCACCGGTCAGGGTTGAACTCGCGTGCATCATCGCCCCATAGCTCTGTATTACTGTGAGACATCGTCATTGATAAGCGATGCGATACATATATAAAGAACACAGCTGACCGATTGTACGCAGCGATCGACACCACTATCCGCGTCCCCTTTGGGACGACTATTTCATTGACCATTTCACCAGATTCCGTAGCAATCGGTCGAGAAAGTGGAATAATGTCATCTTTCCTGGCAATACGTTGGACGTGAGGTATCACTGGGTGATACCGTAACCCTTCCTAGTCAAGGAGGCACACATTTAATCGAAAGCGAATGGCTGGGAGTGGCACACTAAGCACCTTGATCACTGCCGTAGTGTAAGGCATCGCATCGAAATCGGCCATTGTGAACTGTGTATCACCGCGTGCTCGGATAGCCGCCTCCGTCTCTCGGATCTCAGCGCGGAGTCTGGACTGCATTTTGGGATGCCGCGCAAGTTCCAAGAGGGTCCAGCTCAACGAGTTTGCCGTGGTTTCATGTCCCGCTAATAGAATCGTGCTGGTGATCGTTAGGCGAGCTACCAAGGAGCAAGGATCGCATCGTGCTGCGTACCACATCTGGGATATCAGCTCTTCTTCCGTCAACTTGTTATTTGCTTCTGTGTTCATGTTGGCGTTGACTGTGAGGTGGTCAGTAAGGTTGATGAGCGACGAAGACATGACCTACCAAGCAAGCTGAAGATATCATGGCTCCCCTTTCCTACTAACTGAGCATCAGCCTTCTCTCGTACCATTTCCCTTGCTACTTCTGTGGCCACCTTTTTCATCTCACGCGCGCGTTCAAGTCGAGAGTTTGATCCATGATCAGTCATCCACTCGAGTATCCATGGTGGAATATACTTGGAAGTTTCCAGTATGAAAGTCTGTTGTGGAGAAGGACATCCGAAAATGTCACTCCTGGGAACAACACAAAGTCACATGACAGTTCGAAGATACGGACGGCGAGAAGACTGACAGCATATTATTATACTTCCTTGCCAAGGGGTGCTCATCGTCTTGGATAGTGCCGAATTGAATATCGAATGCCGCTGGTGGAAGTTAGAGGGTCCATTCTTATCGCGTGGGAACAAAGATGCACCTTGACCAATTGCATCCAGGGTTGCGCGGGAGAGCCAAGCTGGGATATTTAAGACGGTTTTCTGATCACTGCTATTCTCAATGATATCCATCCATTTCGTGCACATCTACGTCGCAAGTAAGACTGAAAAAGGCAGATGGAGTTGGCACGCATGAACTTACAGATTCAGCACACCCCTTGAAGATGCTCAAGAAGGCCCTGCACTCCGGACCGCCAAATCCCGGGAGGAGGATCTTCCTGTGTCGCTTATGATCCTCGCCTGCAAAAACGGTTATCAGAAGTCCCAAAACGGAAGAATTCGCTCTACCGTCGGCCCATATGATCCCCTTTCCACTTATCATTTGGGAAATGACGCGGTCATTGGGTGGCCTCGGGTAATGGTAGGGTGAAATGTTGAACATCCTTTGAAGCGCTTTTGGATCGGCGACCAGAAGCTGGTCCCACTAAAATCCGTCAAGACATGTAATTAGATACCAGTACGATACGATTGGACATGCCCCAAAGATGGTCTTGAAGCGAACGACGTTCCCATAGAGGTTTTGCCATTCAAAGTCGGCTTGACCGACCGGACGTTGGGATAGCTCGGGTAGGTTTCCTAGACGACGTTGACAATGTAGCGCGCGGACATGAAGGAGAGAGAGTCAGACCCACCAAGGACGAACGAGGATGACTTGGGGCCGCGGATCTTGGACAGGGATGGGCGGGTGGAACGATTAAGCAAGGCATAGACGAGAGCGAGGGCAGTCAGGCCCGCCACGAAGCCAGGGATATCGATCATGGGGAGCAAGCGGTTTGAGCAAACACGGGGAAGGCTGAGTGTTTATGAATGGTCGCGTCACGTCGTTTCAACCGCGCGCCGCTTGCAATGACACCCGTCGCATTCGAAACGCGTTGCAAGTGTGCTTGTTACAGCGAGTGGGTGTGATCGTCGAATCTGTGCTTTCGCAGTCGTTTCCCGTATTGTGCTTGTCGCATGCCGTCTAGCGAGTGAGTGATCCTCGACTCCGTGGTTTCGCAACCGTAGTATCATTCGTGCTTGTTGCATCCTAACTAGATCGTGCTTGTCGCATCCTACCAGCCACAGGCACGACCCTGTCAGCACACGCGAGTCACAATCCCACCTGTTTGAAGTGCGCTGGGAGCGTCATGTCCCGCGCTCATTCACCCATCTTGGTAGCATCGTGGGATCACATTTTCTCTGACTTTGAACCCTCCATCCATCCACTCAACGACTCCGCACGCGCCTTGCCACCACCTCTTCTGTGCGCAACCGCGTCGTCATTTTCGGGCCAGACGCCGAGCATTAGTCGTGCAGGCACCCCGCTAAACGACCTCTTCCGCACACTGCGTCGTCATACATAGGTATACCATAGTATATATTTAGAGTAGCAGCAGGTAAACCCTCGGTCATGGGTACGGGTGCAAGGAATATTATTGTGTCGGTAACGTTGCTAAAAAAGATCCTCTTTCTGAGGATCGAGACGTGGCTGTCTAAAGGCCTGAATTGCCAAGTACGCTCGACTTTTAATAGTCATTGCGCGGATTGGAAGTGAGACCAAGCCCGACGTCGCTTCCACGCTCATCGTTCTGAACGACGACCATCACTTGCTACTGCTAGGGTTTGCATGGACTTTTTTTCCCAAACCTACATTGCCCTTCGAGGGCCGACAGGCGCGCCGCAGTCACCAACGGACACGATCGCAAAGCTCAGTGACCGGCTCTCTCCTTCAACACTCCTCGCCGACAGACGCGCCGCTGTCCAATCGCTCAAAGGCCTGACCCGAGATTGCAAAGCAGAAGTCGGCGAAAGAGCCCTACCCGGCCTCATACAAGTCTTGCAAAACGACGCCGAAATCGATGCGGACATTGGGAAAGCCGTCCTCGAAACGCTCCATCATCTGTGCGAGGTCGACGAACCGTCGAAAGAGTTGGGTCTCAGGCATACCGACTACTTTCTCGCCAACGAGCACGCCATCCATGCCTTATTCACCCTTCTCGCCGACTCTCATTTCTACGTTCGCTATGCGACACTGCAACTTTTGGCAACCCTACTTCAAAACAGGCGTTCGGCGGTCCAGGGATACTTTCTCAAGGCAACCAATGGCGCATCCAGCATCATATTGGTGTTGGAAGACAAGCGTGAAATCATCCGAAATGGTGAAGCCAACGACCTCTCTCATATCGAAATTGGATTGCCTGGTTCCTCATACTGACGAGGATACCCCTAGAAAGCATCGTCATGATACAACTTTTAATTTCGCAGAGCCCCGATATCCAAAAGGTCCTTGCCTTCGAGGGTGCTTTCGAGAAGCTCTTCAACATCGTCACTCAAGAGGGTGGTGTCGAGGGTGGTGTCATCACTCATGATGCACTGCGATGTGCAGATGGCTTGTTGCGTTTCAATGCTTCAAATCAGGTAGGTCTTGCGCTTGTTATTCACTGGTGATACTAAATTGCACAGAGTTACTTCCGTGAATCATCACTACCAGCCCTCTTGTGCTCTCTGTTGCTCTTTCCACCGAATCTCCAACTGCAGGATTCTCCTCCCCAGGAGTTTGCGTTGCAATTCTGGGATCAACAAAAGACCACGAATGTATCTCTCATCATCGGGATCTTGGGTATGCTCATTGGTTCCAAGGGCAGCAGCGTCAGTATCATCTTTATCATCCCTCTTTCATCTCCATTGATTGTGCTCTAGAATCAAGAGATGATGTTGTACGTTCGAAGTTTTGTGGAGCTTGCGCTCGCCTCGAATGCACCTACTCCCCTGAAAACCCAGGTAAACACTTAATTGATCACGTTTCCTGATCTCATGTCCGATAGGCTCTGCGTTTACTTCCCAGTAATCTTGCATTTCCCTTGTCTGAAGTCATTTTGACACCCTACATGCCTGTTCCCGAGACGAATGGTGAAGAGTGGGATAGGTTAGAACCTGCATCGGCGCTCGACGTGCTCGTAGAGCTCGCCTTGCATGGGGAGTACAATGGATTGTACGGTGACAGACGATTGAAGGACGCTCTCGAATTGCGTGGCGCCGCTCTCAACGTCTTTGAAGTAAGTCCTCCATTCTCGCTCTTCGCCTCGTCGATTTAAATATTCCCAAGAATTTTGTACGCAAAGAGGAGATCAAGCAAGCGATCATACAAGGCATGCTGCCTCCGGAAGGTGCGCTCCCGCTGCGGCGCGTTCTGCAAGTTCATCGCACTAACCCTCGTGGCAGCCCCAACGCCAACTCCGATGGTTTCTCCACTCCTCCATGCCTTGTGTATCCCACCCACTTCGCCGCTCAACGTCATGAACGTCACGACGACCCACTTTTCCACTCTCCTTTTCGCGCATTTGCTCGCGTCCTCTCCGCGTTGCAAGGCGCTCGCACGATCCATCAAACCCTCCCCAGCTCTTCCACCCTCCACACCCAGTCACGGCCAGTTTTTCGTCCCGGCCGATGGCGCAATACCACCCAGTGTTCCAGAGCCAGACGACGACGATGCGCCACAGGGTCTTATTCCACTCTTCACTGAAAATCTTTCCCTGTCCTTCTTGTCGAAATCGCGGGTAGACATTGCGAACGAGAGGGAAGTGAAGGAATGGGAACGGCTGATTGTGGGGTATCTGTGTTTGCTGGCACAGTGGCTCTGGGAGGATCCCAAGGCCGTCAGGGAGTTCCTGGAAGCTGGTGGATTGGGTGTGGTAAGTCTTTATACTGACTCGTTTGCGCTCGTCTCTCGAACCGTCAAAGCTCGTGGAACCCATCAATCAAACCACGGAAACAGAAAGCCTCGTCCCTGGTCTCTGCGCTTTCCTCCTAGGTTTATGCTACGAATTCAATCGCGAACTTGGAGAAATCACACGGTTGGTGTTCATCCCTCAATGTCCTTTCCACCATACTTACCATATTATCCTTGTTTCTTCTTCCTCCCAGATCGACGATTCACCCGATCATTTCTCGGCTCGGCATCGATGCGCTGATCGGTCAAATGACGCGTTTCCGCGAGGACGACCGATTCAAATCAGTCACGCCCGAGTCGATGGTCGTGTCGTCCTGGACATTGACTGGCGTCGGCGTCGACCCTAACCAGAATCTGGTCGAGCAAGAAGGCGAGATCTGGTTCGACTGGGCGTTTGTTGATTTCTGGAAATCGAACCATTGTGAGTCTGCGCTGAACGCTCCTTGGTTGGTCGTGTGAGATGGACTGACGGACTGCTGTGCTCGACCGATCTGTTTGATTGACTAGACACCGTACAACGTGGGTTGAGCGCGGATCCGAACGCGTTGTCTTCTTCAGCGTCTTCGTCTTCGGGTACGTCCCTTTTTGTTAATTTGCGTCGCGTTGGGCGTGGGCGTCATCCCTCTGACGATCTCCGCCCCCCTATTTTTCGGAATCGTAGGGCCCAGCGCAGAGTCTGCCATGTTGATCAGCTCGCTGCGCGACGTGATCCGCACACAAGCGACCGAGATGGACACGCTCAAAGCCCAACTTAAAGACCTCACCGCGAGCTCTTCTGCACAGGTACGTCGACGCGCTTCCGTTCCTTCCCACGCCCGCTCTCCGTCACGATCACGATCACGGTCACGACCCCGACGCGATCCTGCACTCATCTCGTCTTTTTTTTTCTGCGACGGCACTGACGCATCTCAACAGCTCAAAGACCTCCACGTACGGATCGCAAATCTCGAGGCTGCCTTGGAAGAAACAGAGGGGAAGAAAAAGGACGTGGAGAAGGAGCAAGAGGATCTGCTCGTGTTGCTCGACGAGATGAGTACGAAGCGGAGGCGGGACAAGGTGTGGATGAGGGAGGTTGGTTTGGAGGTGTCCGAGGACGATGGGGAGGATGTCGACGATGAGGGAGAGGAAGAGGAATGAGAGTTAGAGGAGCGCATGAGTGCGATCGGGGTAGGTCCGCTAATACGTCCTATGACACCTTTTCGTGGCTCGTATTTCGATAGCAGATTCTGTGTACGGACACTTATAGTAGAGAATGAACGAAGACTGCAGCCACTAAGTATATCTCAGGGCACCGAACAATTACTGTAATCACTGGAATACTGTACTGTAAGTATATGTTACGAGTCTACGCGAAAGCGGAATAAAGAAAAATATATACACAGATCCAAATAGTGGTATGTGACCGTGGTCGTCTCCATGCAGCCGCCACGGTTTCCTAGCTCGTCCTCATCTCAGGAGAAAACAAAAAAGATGAATGATCGATCGACCAGGTTGGCAGGAATCACACCGCCTGCCCGATCGGTACCTGCGCCCACGCATCCCACCACGCCGTCCGTCTCCGCTCGTCCCCAAACCCCTCCACAAGCCGAATCACACGCCATACATCCCCCCAATCACTCCCAAGCCCAAGACTCACGCGGACGACCCCCAACTCTCGGCCAACGCGCGTCTCGACATCTCTCAGCGTCGACCCGTCACATAGGCTTTCCATGACCTGTTGGATGCCGAGGAGCGCCGAGGCACCGCCGGGGTTGCACATGCAGCCCGTGCGCAAAGAAATGTTGTGCATCGTGGCGACGTGTTCGATGAACGAGTTTGGAAGCATGTCGCCGGCCGGCTGGGTGGGGATGACGTAAGTTTGCTTTCCTCGCAGGTGACAAGCATAGTACTCACGGAAAGGATGATGAAAGAGACCGTCGACCCGGTGTCGGACTGTTCGCCGATCGATTTTAGGCGCCGAGAAGGCAACTTGGAGAGAATTTTGACGACGGGCATGCCGTTTGTGTCATGGCGCAGCTCAGCCATCGATGACGTCAGGAAATGCATCAAACTCGATAAGCGGAGCGGAAGGAAAGGGAGGTAAGCAGAGAGAAATCGAAGGCCGTCAGTGACCGCCGATAGGGTTAGGTAGTTGACTGTGCCATCCTGCGCATACAGTCAGCTATTTTCAAGGTAGACGGTGGAAGGACAATGTTAATACCTCAAACTGTTCATGCAGCTTCACTGCCCTCGTGACCAGCGTCCCGGGAACTTGTACAACATTCACTGTGCCGCCGGCAAACCACGGTCTCTCCAACGTAGCCAAAAAGCTCTCTTTGACGATGAGCGCTCCTACGCCAGTAGGATATCCGAACATTTTGTAAAAACTGACAGCCATTGCATCGACAGGGGTTTCGGTTAGCGAGATCACAGAGGTAGGTGCTAAGGCAGCTGCATCCAGTAGAGTGTTGTATCCGAGAGAGGAAGCATAGTGGAGGATTGAGAGTGGATTTTTGGAGTTGGAAATGTTTGATTGGCCGGTGAGCGCAAAGAGTGACGGCGTGCATGAGGAAGCCGGTCGGTTACTTCGAAGGACATCCTATAGGAGACTGAAGTTAGTGAGGGAACGACGCATATATGCAGGTGAGACGGCGCACGGCGGACAGGTAGGCCTATCTTACCTTGGCAACCGACGGTTCGAAACCTCCGGTAGGGGTGGAAGGGATATAGTGTACTCGGGTGCCTCGTCGTGCAGCGAATTCGCGAATCCCGTGCACGCTATTGTGGGAATCGGCACCGAGAACAAAAGAACTGTCTTCCTGGAAAGGGAATGCTTCTCCGACTAGTTTGAGCGCTCCCGTTGCATTTGCGGTAAAGATGACGGTATAACCCCTTGGCGCTTGGAAGAATGAAAGTACCATTTTCCTAGCTTCCTCTGCGCATTCCGAGGACAATCTCGAACTATCGTGGGACCGAATGAGATCGGATAGGGTTTGCGAAAACGCAAGCTTACCTATTACTGACTGAGTGGGTGTTGCCCATGATGTTTTGTGTGAGAAAATCACTATGGACGCGGACGAGGGACTCGGGATGTTGGGCGCCACCCATGTAGTCGACATAAGTTTCCCCTGCGCGGTCGAGTCTTGCGAAGTCGGTTCTCCGGAGAGTGTCTATGATCCAGGTGTTCTGGTATTGTGGGTACGCTTGTAGGAAAGCTGAGTAAACAAGGGCAGCTTGTTGCCCAAGCGATCTTAATTGTGCCTGGGAGATATATGCAGATAGAGATGGGCGGAGAAGAGAGGGGGGATGTGGAGCGGAGACAATGGGGAGCGGCGGGGGTGGAGGAAAGATGTATGAGGAAGAGTCGCCATCGCAGCGGGAATGATCCTTCTCGTAGAGGGTGTCGTTTGAGAAGGATTTGACGAGGGAAGGGTGCGAACTGTGGGATTTTAAGGTGATGTGAGAGACGGGAAGAGGGGAACTGATGACATTAATCTGGCGTCGATCGTCCTGGGCAGATACGCAGGAGTACTTGTTGCCCATGGCGGGATGAAGGAACTATGCTGTTGGTCCGTCAGGAAGGCATACGTTTATAGGTCCTCCGAAATACAGGACACCGCCCAAACGGCAGAGCATTCCGAGGGCGATACTTCCGAACACAAATGGCCACCATCTTGGTAAGAACTAGAACGCCGATTTCGTCAAGTCCGAGTGCACGTACATTAATTTCTAGACGGGTTTCGCGGTCTTCTCATCATGCCATCAGTGGCTGTAGATTCATTCATTCGGCCTAGTCAGTGTTGGAATGCACTATCTGTCATGCTCAATTCAAATTCATTTATGCTGTCAACCAACCGATAGGAGTACATACCACGCTGAATACTATCGACACCCAGCGCCACAACGTTGTCGAAGTGAGCTCAGTTGATGTGGTACAAAAGTACATATTTTGCTAGGTTACGGCAGTATACCGGAGCGGGTCCCCTTAGTGAGCCTTGCCTTGGCAATCAATATCTTTCCGCTCCGAGCCGTGGCAAGTACAAATGGCATACCTCGGGAATCTGCTCAATAGACGCTAGATCAGCAACACCACATGATTACAGCGGACATGTTCACGTGTTTCTCCGATTGTGACGGCAAGTACAGGATACTGATAAGTGGAGAGGGCTGGTTTGATTGGGGCTGGACGGGCGGCGTTAATATGTCACTGAAACAGCCATGTCGGCTGCCGTTTCCTGACCCGCCGCTCCGCAGCCTGCATGACAGATGGAAAATCGCTGAGTTTGGGCTGAATGCCTATTGTCTCCCCGCCCGCCATTGACAAGCAATACAACGAATGACAGATGCTGATGGTGCGAACCAAGTCAAAAGTTAACGACACAGCCACTCAACATCATTTTCCAAAATACCGCCCATCGTGAAGGATAGCTGCAATCGGACCTGTCGTTTGTTTTACGTGGGTTCTCTTCTATCTCTTATGTTTCAAGTACTTAGTCGTGTTTTCTGGCAGTTCCTTTCCAAACGGCAGTTCGTCCTGGCGAACCTTCACAGATTCAAGCTCCAATCGCGTGAGCAACTGCCGCTGACCAGACTCTCCTCACGCGACCAGTTCAGACACGTCCTCTCTCGTTTTGTAACTGCGTCCATGTCTGGTACTCTCGGTCAACGCCAGCCCTCCCACGTCGTCATCCCCGTAACCCACAATGGCGGTCTAAAAAAGATGCCCCCATATTGGTACCCATACACGACAATGGCAAAGGAGCGGTGGCTTGGAAGGGAAATATTAGAAATCGTTTCCACGGAGTTCAGGGATCGCAGCATGGATTATTATGTGGGTGCGCTGTTTCTCACATGTCATCCGTGCGATCTTGCGATCTTGATGAATCTACCTTTCCGCGCAGAGGTACGCTCTTGACTCAGGTGTCACCACGATCAATGGAAAAGTTGCAAAACCGGAGACAGTGGTCAGGAACGGGGATCGTATCGAGTGAGAGTTTGCCCGCATTAAATGCGAAATGTTCATTTATGTTGATTGTGTTGATGTGTCCAGGAACGTCGTTCATCGACACGAACCTCCTGTAACAGCCACGCCAGTCAATGTCGTACTGCACGACAAAGAACGGGATTTCCTCGTGATCGACAAGCCTGGTAGCATTGTATGTCGTCCCCCTTTACCTCTGTCGACCAAACTCTCAAACGTAATCATAGCCTGTACACGCATCAGGGAGATATTACCGACACAGTCTTGTCGAAATTCTCCGTTACGAATTTGGCTTTGACAGAGTGTACAGTGCGTCTCATGTCCCTTACCGTCTCACCATGCATCATGTAAGCCGGCCAATAGCGATCAATAGATTGGATAGACTAACTTCTGGTCTCATGATATTGCCGCTTAATGCCGATCTTGCGCGAGCGCTCACGAGTGAATTTATGAGAGGATCTGTGAGGAAGGAATACGTGGCGAGATGTAAAGGGAAGTTTCCTGCGTGCGTTTCATCCGTGGACCTGGATACATCTATAATATGTTGACCAGTTGGTTTTATTCAGGGAAGAAGTTGTGTGTGAGGAACCACTGTTGACCGTGGACAGACAGATGGGACTGAATATCGTACATACGGAAGGAAAGGTACTGGTCCTGCTGTTTTACATTTCCATTCCTGGTGTGTAATGCCCTGTCAGCTGGCCAAAACGGTATTCAACAGGATCCACTATGACAGTAGTACCGATACGAGTGTCCTCCGATGTAGGTCTTCCCCCTTACATTCCTATCATCCACTGAATCAAGTGTTCTCGCACTTAGGTCGTCCTTTTACGGGGCGCTGTGAGTCATTCCTTATGCTGGTTCTGTCATCCCTTTTGACACACTTGGCGTGCCTCTTTCCCCCCTATCGACGCTGCCATAACGATGAATCTTGAAGCGCATCAAATAAGGGTTCACCTCCAGTACCTCGGACACCCCATCGCTAATGATCCAGTATACTCGGAAGAGCGAATATGGGTAAGTCTTCTTTGGCACTCGACACACCGAATGCAGTATCGGATGCACCCCTCTGATTTCTGCTAGTATGCCACACTTTCGTTTCTTAATACTCCTTCTCACGCTTGCCGTATACTTACTCACCTACTCGGATCTATGCGCAGGGTCCAAACTTGGGTAAAAACGGTATTGACGTCACACCTAGTTCCGATCGGTTCGCACCCGCCCCACCCGAACACCTCGAGAGTGACGACAGCCCGGAATCATTAGCCACCAGCGGCACATGCATAGACGCCAAACCCAACTCGAGTAAGAACGAGAATGGAGCTGACGAAGACAACGAAACATACCTGCAACGGAAGAAATTACTCCCCAGAGAAACAGGCCACGATATCGGCATGGGATCTCCCGTTCCCCTCTCTGCCGAGGCTGTCCAGGTCATCACGCGTTTGAGGAATATGAAGGTCCGTCCTACACTTGTTGTACACCGGTTCCTTTTTGTTCGCTTCCGATATTGATATTGGGAAGGCGGGGAATTTGTTCTCGTGAGAGAATGGATACTTACGTTGTGTTCATCTTAGGACGAAGACGAGGACTGGAGCCGGTGGCGAGATGTCGTTTTTCGGGCCAAGGGCGCGCTGGCGCCAAAAAGCTTCCGGCGGCCACCACCGCTGCCGCCACAGAACAGGCGGAGGAGGGGCGGGAGGAGCACCCAGGAACCAATGGCGACGGGGAACGACCGCGAGACCTTTGGACAAGGTACAGGTTCGCCAGAGGACCCCGCGGTGCGCCCTCCAGCGCCCTCGCTGCCCCAGTCCGAAGGTATCGCCTCAGAGCGATGTATATCCGATAGCGATACGACTGAACCTGAAGATCCAGGGCAACTAACCCTTTCCGAAGCCGCCTCCCATCTCCCATCGCTCGTTGCACCCGAGCCTGAGGCAGATCCAGCTACAGGCACGTTGTATTGCCCTGAATGCTATCTACCGCTACATCCGGACCCC
Organism: Xerocomellus intermedius; assembly: GCA_038090955.1. NCBI lineage: Eukaryota > Fungi > Basidiomycota > Agaricomycetes > Boletales > Boletaceae > Xerocomellus > Xerocomellus intermedius. The sequence goes on from JBBPNP010000255.1 coordinate 22,874, forward strand.
AAGCCGGAGAAGCTCTACATCTTTTTGCATGCGCTGACATACGAGCTCAGTTTGGGGCGTTTTGAGACGGAGATGCCGGAGTGGGCCAAGGAGGGGTGGGAGTGGAAGCGGTGAACCTACATCGAGTCCAGTGCAAGGGACGTGCTGTTTTGGATGCAATGCTTCTCAGAGGTGGTATTCAAACTGAGGTAGCGACGTGGGCAGTGATTCCGTCACGATTTCGCACTGGCCTTGGTTTTGTGTCGTCCACGCAACGCCAACGGCGACTTGGATACAGGGACATCTTATTTGGTACCTTAATTCATGAGCACTACTAGACTGGGCGCCTTTGCTTGAATACACCAGCCGATTCAGATCGACACTTCCCCTGTTCCTAGGTATCCGTATCCTCAGGACGAACGAGGACACGAGGCAGCGTAGTGGCGGTGTAGTGTAGTCGGCGGCGTCGGGCCACCACGGAGTCTCGCACCAGTCCGCGCCGCTTCACTAGTCTGGTGACCACCTTCACCGTCACGGTGGCACCTGTCAGTCAGCAGTCGTTTGTACTCGCCACTTGTCAAGCTGCCCGTGATTTCAACGTTTAGATGCAGATCTACAGCATGTTGCCTGCTGGTCGGGCTCTAATTGGTGAGTTTTTCTCTGACACGAGCACATGTTCCTCGATACCTGAACATGCATGTAAAGCTTTCTAGCGCGCGCATCCGAATCTGTGGACAGATTGCATCGTGATATCAGCGTGGAGGAGATCTTCTTGACGTGTAGGAGATTGATCGACTAGGACATGCGGCGACTGACAAGGTTGGAAACAGGCAGCCCATTTATGAGCCGCTGTCAACACCGCGGTGTTCCCTATCGTCGCTTGCGTTCACTTACAGTGGCATAAGAAACGCTAGGTTCTAATGACTGATCTTAGCCCGCTCCTTCCCAGTTGGACTTCACACCTTTCTACAGAGTTTCCTTCCCCGATCGATTCATCAAACATGTGGAACACGGCCTAGCACCAGGGGTGGAGAACGTGAGCATCGGGTTTGTTGGGTTGTTGTTCGTATGATATTCTTCCAGGTGAACCATGTGTTCCATCAGAACCTGGAGCTCCGCATCCTGACTGAGAAGAAGGTTCGCTCGCGTGGGTAAGAACACTAGTGATACTACTCTCGGACTACATCGTATTTGCAAAGGACTCCCCCCCACTGTCCATAACCACCTGTAAATGACCCCAGCGTGAGGTTTTGCATCCTGGTATAAAGAACTGACGAATTCACATCACAATTCATAAGTGACTCGCTGAATTGGACCCATCAGAAGTCACCACCACACTGAAGAAGCAAAGTGACCTTACCCTCCGGAGACCAGGTCGTCATGTGTCAATTCTGGAAGGAATGACGTGTGTGGGTTGCTGGGGGTTCCAGGGACAACAGGGTCGGTGTCCAGCGAAAATATGTGCCCCGCTTGCCTATTCATATTGCTTACCTCAAGACACCTTGGCAAGATGGCACTTCTTTTCCGTCGAAGGTTCTGGGCGGAAGGAATAAACGGTATGCTCAAATGTCCACTATTGGGGGTTTATCGGAGAAGTAAGGTTTCCGACCGTTGCAACACGACTTTCTCTGTGGAACCTGACATTGCCTGTTTCTTCGTCGACAATCGTTGATCACTCGCGGTGCTCAAATTCCAGAATACACGCCTAACGGTTCTTGTGAAAGCGTCTATAACATCGGCAAGCCCTAGTCCATTTCCAAGGGATAGTACTAATGTCGGACCCACCACATATCAGCGGCATGTACCTTGACGATCCTTGACATGATCTCTGTGAGCCGGGCTATACGGATCTACGGTGGCTGGCCCCCATCCTTTCCGCTCAAGTGGCACTGGGCCAAGTCTCCACGCCCATCTGACCAACGTTCTGCCATGATGATGACCATACCATTGTACACGAGGCTGAAGGTGGCGGGGCTGGATCTTATCACGTCGCCTTTTTTGAGGTCCTGCCAGTTAGTAACCACACTAACAATCGAATAGACTCCAGCGGAATCGTGGCGCAACGTCACATTTGAAAATGATGTTTTAAAGTTGAGTTGGATGTATCATAATGACTGAACCTTGTCCAGATGCAAGAATAGCGCTTTCTTGTTATTTTCCTCCGTCGTATTTCAAGTATCCCACCCGGCGCTGCAGGTCTCTAAATACGATGATCGCTCTACTGGTTTTGTGTACAGACAGACGTCCGTTCTCCGACAGCTCAACCTGTCCTCCAGAGCCTCTAATGGCCGTGATCAATCAAGGGATTCGTGGGCAGCTAAAAACCAAGTCGCTTGGTCCGAACGTGGATTGTGCTGACTCCCCTCACTGGCGGGCTCGCGGATCACGCTGGCGTGAGTTGGTAAGGATGCCTTTGCCAACGCTACATATATATACACAGACCGGGTGGTTTCCCCGGCGTGTAGGCTCTCAGCGCGACCCCTCGCTTGATGTGGGTGCCTGATGACCACGGAAGCCAAAAGAAAGGTTGGGGTTTGACTGCAACAATACATGATTTTACCCCGGCCTTGAATGCAATAGGGAATTGTGGCAGCAGCGCGAGTACTAAGATTGACCGTCAGTATTTAGTAGGAAATGTTGTCTCTGTTCGAAAAGTCTTCCTATACAGCAAGAATACAATACACACACAGCCCTATGCGTTGGATGTGGATGATAGCCTATCTAAATGAGAAAGCAGAACAGCGGGCAGTTAATCCTTGCCTGCTCCTTCTTCCAGTGTGCACCCATAGAGTCCTTTCGAGAGTAGAGCTTGCGACACTCGGGGCAGGGAACTTTGCAACCAAGATGGGTCTCGATGTGGCGTTTAAACGCATCCCTGCGTAACTCCTTACCGCAGCACCCTCTGTCTGTCAACCACTGACAATTCAGTTCCGTGCCGCGGATCCCTGCACGCCGTGCACACGGCCTGCATGGCCCATCAAGTCGTTAATGTTGTCGAAGCTTTGGCCACAAGGTATACCACCCGTAAGCCACCTGCACGTATAATCGTCGTTGTTTGTTGGCGCAGCCGCTCTACACAACTCACAACAGCAGTCTGGAAAAAATGAAGAGAACGAGGACCCCACCCAGCGGTGGAAGGCTCTCCACTTGTTATTTGATCCGCGTTGTGTAGCAATGTCTGTTGCTGTTACAAGCTCATGAGCGCGAGCCCGGAATAAAATTAAAATGCCAGCTGACTTTTGGGCCCCAGTCGGTGTTGTATTCTCCGTAGCTGGGATAATACCGGTTGATCGAGGAGGAACGCTTGTAACCCAAATGTTTTTCGCGAACGTGGCGTACGATGCTTTTGCGGATCATCATATCTTTGTCTCCTTTGAGTCGGCATCCCAACCATCTGCACTGCAATAGATGGCAGTCGTGCATGTTTTTGATGCCGTGCGTAGTGAGATGTTGTGGAACAGTCGTCCCTTTGATCTGTGCCCCACATGTAGTACCATCGTCCCTCATCCACTGGCAAGTGTGTAGCGTCTCTTTAGGCGAGACTGATTGAACCGGCAACGAAAGGGATTGAATCGGGTGGCAATGAGAGTCTGTAGCGGAATGTTGAAAGAGATAGCGATCTTGCAACCACTTAGAGGGACGCTTCAGGCGCAAGTGCACTTCGCGGGTATGTCGGACTATGCTTTCACGATGCATGGGCTCCTTCCTCTTGCAGCCAACCCAATAGCACCTCGTAGGGTGGCTACGGTGCAGCTTTTCGATACCATGCTTGATCAGGTGTTCTGAGACACTTGCGCCATTGATTAGCTCCCCACACACAGTTCCGTCTCCATCTTTCCATTCGCAGGGGCGAAAAGGTCCCCCAGAAAGAATCGATTGTTGCTCGGGGGGGGGGAGACTAGCAGTGTAGGACGGACTCTGTACGGCCTGTAAAGCCTGATTCGATGAGGTATGGGTGAACACATAACACAGTACTTACTGTGAGATCAGCCATGGATACCACGCCACGTCCTTGAACCAACGAAGCTAGTTTTAAAGCCCTACTGTTATCAGGTTCCGAACACTGGTATCACAGCAAGCACTGCATACCACCGCTTCCATGCCAAAAACGTCGCATGGGGGACCCAGGTAGCCGCACTAATGCCAGTCGATTTGTACTAGGAAGCCTGTTGATAGCTACTTCAAGTTTGCGATAACCGACAAGGTTCCAGTTGTGCAGTGTCCACGGCTCCACGCAATGTTGACGTCGAAGCTTCGGCGACTTGGGTTGCCGTGCACAGGGGGCTAAAAGGGGCTAATACTTGTTATCTTATCTGGTGCCATATTTCCTGTAGCTTGATCATGAGTACAAGACTGCCTTTGCTTGAATAGGACGCGTTCCTGTATATCGACCGTCATTACGATCGAGGCAGTGCAGTGGCGGTGTAGTTTAGTTTTGGCCCCCAGACTCACTTGCCCAGAACGGACTGACACTTTTCGCTTTCCATCCGCATCATGCAGGACCGTCCGTGCGTTCTTACCTGCAACAGCCGTCGTCGCCAGAGCGTTTGACTGATGAGTCAACATCATAACGTTTCTATGCACGGGAAAATGAGTCCTTGGCCGCCAACACGTTACACAGTAACTCATTGCGATCTCCTGTCAGACAGGTGCCAATTAGTTGTTTGTACTCGTCACTTGCCACGCTGCCCGCAGTTTCAGCATTTGCATGTCCAGCAGATTCACAGGTGGACAGATACATCGAGGCTGATGCCAAATCACGTACCCAATCTGGCGGCGAGCCCCACTGGCAGCAGAAAAGATACCCGCTTAGTGCGTTTACTGACCAACTTTTTCTGACGCAAGTCCGGCCCGACCACGAGACCTATATGCTGTATAAGCTACCCCCTGTCACGAACACATTTCCCTCGGTGCCTGAACACGCATGTAAAGCTTTCTCGTGCGCACGTCCGAATCTGTGAAAATATTGCATCGTGATATCAGCGTGGGTGATATCCTTTTGACGTTTAGGAGATTGACTGACTAGGAAATAGCGGGCGACTGACTGATAAGGTTGGAAACAGGCAGCCCATTTACGTCGCAGGCGCTGTCACCATAGCGGTGTTCCCTATCGTCGCGTGTGCTCACTTAAAGTAGCGTAAGAATTCATGATTGATCTTGGCTCGCTCCTTCACACCTTTCCACAGAGTTTCCTTCGATCGATTCATCCGATGGGTGTGTCCACGTCGGGTGCACGTCGATAAGCAAAGATAGGGTTCAATGGTGGGGAAGTAAACGCAAGGTGGTCCACCTGAGGGTGTGAGTAAACAGCTCGAGACCAACCGGTGACCTTGTCCCAGCACTTTGGAACAAACCTACGGACATGAACTGCCAGACATCGTCGTGGCACACCACCTTCGTCTGACTGATGTCCAGTCTTGCCCTATCGGGGGTCATTCGAGGTAGTCATCACAACTTTCACATCCATCCAAGATGTTTGGCCCCAGTCTGGTTTAGAATTGTAGCGTATACCAGACTGACCGGATGAACGCGATTTCCCCGTCACCCTTTCAGAACTTCTCCTTCCTCAGAAATGCTCCATTCATCTTCTTTTCGCTTCAGAAAAACCAAAAACATGCCTCGCGATCATCCTGTGCGCAAGCTTACAGGGCGTCATCGTTTTCGTGACGTCTCACATATGAAACTGACGGATATATTCAAGTCCTTGCGAAGCCGGAGATTGCGCAGAGACGTTTTTCGACGATCTTCTTTAACTCACTCACGAAGCTTTCACCCACCCCTTGCTGACCACGACGCCTCACCTCTACAACCCCCGTCACCTGATCTTTCTACATCATCATCTCTTCAAATTTCGTGCTACCGCTCCGATGCTGTAAGCATCCTGAGTGCCACAGAGGAAGACTGCTCATCTGGAATGAGCACCTCCAGCTGTAGTCTCGGACGCTATTCCCCTGATGTAGAAAGGGGACGCCATTTCTCACCACGTCCCGTTCCAACATTCCCCACATCTCCCTCTATGTTCCAGCTGCGCTCAGCGTCTACCGATGTCGATCGATTGGAACAACACTTGCGCGGACTGAGTCTGGCAGATGCAAGTCCAGATCCCGTTGCGCTCCCCAAGAACTCTTCACGTGACATCCTAATGGATGTGTGCCTGGATGTGTCTCTGCAACGAACCATCGACCCGGAGACGTTTTCGCGTCGCGCAGTCTCCGACGAGGGTGCACAGAAACCAATGTCCTCACCTCACGGCCAGAGCGTCGTCCCAATGATCCTCATCACGTCCGTTGACGCCAAGCACGCAAAACCCTTACCCCCCTCAGCCCAACGGTCATCCAGAACGCCGTTTGGCCCATCCAACTTCATTCATCATCCTACTAATGTCCCATCTAATACTAAAACCAAACGAGCAACACCACCTGACGACCCTTTCACGACGCTGCCGGACGGCTCTGCTTATCTCCCAGACTACGACCTCACCTTCCGACTCCCCTCTTTCCCCACGGCCTATTCGAGTCCCACCAAGTATGCCCCCGAAACACCGACGCCGATGTGTTGCGATCACTTTGGTGATTGCCGGGGCGATCTGTGGGAGATCTTGCATCCCCCGCTTGTCGCCAATAGGTTTTCACTGCCTCCGTTCAAATTACCGCCCCTGAGCATGGATCTTTTCAATGACATGTCTACACCGCTACCATACGAGTAGATGCCTTACTGTGCTGTATGACTACGCATTACTAATGGCAAGTGCTGTGGTATCTCAGGTCAATCATACTATCATAGGACATGTTTGTGGCTCGGTTGGTTCACTTCAAACCATGTCCGCTGCAGGAACAGATTCGCAACCCGAGCCCCTCCGGACGGACAACCTGCCACCCGAACTCATTCCCGTTCGTTCCACTCAAGTCATTGATCGCCGCACGGGGGGTGTCAACACCCGATGGCGTTACTTTGCACAGACAGCATCTCTCCACTGTGCTCGCAGGACATATATCGTCGACATCGTCCATCCCAACTTTCGCAGCTTCCGAGACAGCCTGCATGTCCGCGAGTTCGACAGCGAGGCATACATCGCATGCCTGAAATCGCGCGGGTGTATTCTCCCTGACATTTTCGAGGTGGGTGCTCGAGTGGCTGTCCAACGCGGTTTACTATTGGGCGTGGCCGGGGCTCCCTGTCCAACGTCGACGTATCGCACGAAAACTTCTACTGTGGACTGAGCGTGAGCGTACCGTCTACGCCGGTCATTCACCCCTCCAGGTGCGGTGGGAGCTGGGCAAGCCGAGGGAGACATGCGAGGCGCCTTTGCGGGACACTTGGAATCACATTGGGGAGGTTTGGTTCTCTTGTGGTTGGTCGTAAATACAGGGACGTTCAACGACAGAGTGTACTGTTGGACCAGGGTACACGATTGGGACGAGCCAACGCCCGAACGGTTCGTATATGCGGGTCCTACCACAGTGGCACCGCAGAAGGGGTCGTATGCTTAAGCATATGTGTCGTCTGTGGTAGGCACGGTTACAGTTGTGTTTCAAGCTCGTGCCTTCGTCTTCTCAGCACCGTTTTGTGACGGCGATGACCTATCATTTAAACCCCGCTCGGCCACAACTCCCACATGACCTGCTGATCTGAATCGCACACGGACGCGACCCCATCAGCCCACCACGGTGGGGGAAACGGGCACGAACCGACCCATACAAGCCCTCCAGACAACGATGAGCCCATCCAGACAAGCAGGGAGCCTATCTGAGCATGCCGACTATGCAATGACGAACAACAAACAACGGAAACGAATTTAAACACGAACGACGAAGCCACCCCATCAACGCATGCCCACCAGAGGATGACGATGACGGACGAAGAACAAGAAATGTGATAAACACGAACGAACATTCGACTTCCAGGTCACTTTCCAAATGCAAGACGGCCAACTCAACCTATCACGTCCGATCGATTGGATACACAACACAACCTGGTTTATTGCCGAAGGCATCGAGGCGCAGTTGGCACGCTTGACAGAACCCAATGCCAGAGAGATTTACAAGTACTGCTGGTTTCGTCGGAAATGTTAATCTCTAAGTCGGCATTCCAAATTGTACAAGTCTATCATAGAACAGAGTGACGCCTTTATATAATTAACTTGATACATACCGCGAAGAGGTATCCAATGGCACCTTGCCTTGTGCCATCCTGCTACACAAAAGGGTCTGAAACTTCCGAGAAGTACTCCCGAGGTGAGCTGGAGACATGGGAACCGCGCGGGATGCTGGTCACACTGACCTTTGCTCGTGTTCTACCCTGGGAAGCCATGCTCTCCTTACATAGCGACCATGCAAAAACTGTGTTCAACTTACAAACGTTGGTCGATATTCATAATTCTTCACACTCCACGAACACGGACGCACTGCTGGAACGATGTCTGGAGTCGAAATCCATAGAGCCCCGCTCACGTCCGAGTCGGCGGACAAGACGTCAACTTCGACGAAACAAAGTGAAACGATACGGGTTGAAACGATACGATACGAAACGAAAGGACACGACACAGTAAGAAGCGAGCGGGCCTAGACTGCTGCCCAAGATGTGCCCGGATATTGCAGTCGTTCATAAAAGCACCCTTTGCAAGGTGTTTGCCCATAGTCATTTCTCTCTCCTATGATCTCTTCTTCTGCAGCTGCGGGGCTAACCGCCCTCATTCTTCTTTATGCGCTGTTCAAGCGTTTCACTCGCCCATCTTTGTCCATGATCCGTGGGCCTAAGTCGCCGTCGTTCATCTTCGGTAGAGTCCTTTCCTCGTTCCTGCCCGTTAAATACTTCCTTTTCATTGTTTAGGCAACTTGCTCGAGCTACTCCAACGTCCAGTTGGTGAAGCGGACTTCGCATGGCAGAGTCAGTATGGCAACGCTGTTCGGTTCAAGAGTGTCCTCGGAGTAAGTCCACCCACTCTGCTATCTCGTATCAGTGCCGTCCTGAACTACGTCAACAAACCTCAGGAGGATCGACTCCTGGTCACAGACCCGAAAGCTTTGCAGATGATATTGAGCACATCGGCATACAGTTATTCGAAGCTACCCAATCTTCGTGTTATTTCACGAATGTTAAGTGGGAAGGGGATTAGCTGGGCTGAGGGTAGTTCTCATCCTCTTAAATTGTCGTTTGAAATAACCACATAGTAGGCGAGGACCATAAACGACAAAGGAGTATAATGCTTCCCGGGTTTGGGCCGCAAGAGTCCAAAGCATTCTTCCCGATCTTTCAGGATTGCGCTGAGTCTATAAGTATAAAATGGTTGGAAAACATTGGGAGTAGCAACGGAGAAAGTGTTGTCATCAACATCATATCTTGGCTCTCGCGTGGAGCATTAGATGCAATCGGTCATGGTAGCATCGTTTTTCTTTTCCCTTGAAGTCTAAGTTTGAATTGCGCACCATCTCAATAGCTGCATTTGATGTCCAGTTGGGTACCATCCAAGACGATTCGCATCCCCTGGCAAAGAAGTACAAAAATTATTTGTCAGTTTCCCCTCAATTTTGCTATTATAGAGCTGTCACGTAACGTCGTTCCAGTGGTGATATTTTCGGTCTGCCTCCGGCAATGCAAATTTTCATACAAGCGGCCTCGAAGTATCTCCCGACGCGGATATACCAGTGGATGGCTAATAATGGTCCAAGCCCCCGGCTTGCACGCGCGCGTGATGTGAAAGTTACGGTCACCAGTGTCGCAAAAGAATTAATACGGGAGAAGGCGGACGCCCTTTTACAAGGAAAGGGTAATCGGGATATCTTCAGCCTCCTCGGTGTGTTACCCTTACGTTGCTCGTTACCGGTCAGCCTTGTTGACTATTTCGCAGTCAAGGCTAACATGGATGCAAACGCGAAGTTAAAGTTATCCGAGGAAGAGTTGTTAGCGCAGATGCGGTGGGTTTTATCCATGATTTTCTCCCCTTTCTCATTATTGAAGATCATGAATACAGTACGCTTCTAGTCGCAGGTCATGAGACTACTTCAACTACTATTTCCTGGATGTTACTGGAGCTTGCGAGGAACCCCAAAGTTCAGTCCAGACTACGAGACGAGATAAGGAAGACAGAGGCCACTGTCTATGCACGCGGCGATTCACACCTCAAGGCTCAAGATTTGGATGCTATGCCTTACTTGAATGCTGTGATTAAGGTATTGGTGTCCCCCTGCCATACGCCGTCTCGAATCACCTCATCCCTTCACAGGAAGGATTGCGGTTCCACCCGGCAGCACCCCAAGCATTTCGAGTGGCCCTTCAAGATGAAATCCTTCCGCTTTCTAAGCCAATTCTTACGCAATCCGGAGATATGATCAATGAAATACCTGTTCCCAAAGGCACCGAAATTGTAATATCTATTGCCGCATACAATCGGTGGGTTTTGCCGTCACATAAACACCTTTCAAATGGTTTATTGACGTGGTACCGCAGTGATAAAGACCTCTGGGGAGAGGATGCGCATGAGTTCAAACCCGATCGCTGGTTGGATGGCGCAATGGGTGACAGGAAATTGCCTAGCATTGGCGTATATTCGCATTTGTGCGCCTCTTCGCCCTGCGCCCCAAAACATTCACCCACATACTTGCTTTCATAACAGAATGACTTTCTTCAGTGGCACCCGGGCGTGCCTGGGATGGCGCTTTGCGTACGATTCCATATTTTGTTTCGTAACAAGGAGTATCACTGATTGCAAACTACAGTCTCCTCGAGATCCAAGCATTCCTCTCGACACTGGTGGGCAAGTTCGAATTTGCAATGACGGACAAGGCCGAACGGATTTTGCGGCAGCCGATGTTAGTTATGGCCCCGATGGTTGACGGCGAACTTGACCTCGGTATCCAAATGCCATTGGCTGTATCTCTAGCCCCACAAGACGGTGAAAATTAATGGACGTCCGTACCTGACAAGAGGTTACGGGCAATGTTCATTTGACAATGGTGATGAGGTCACGAGTGCCGGCGAGACTGGCCATTTTGTATATTGCTTTTGGTGCCTAGTTGATCATGATCATGATGTTGTAAACACTCGACGTAGTACGATCATACTTTCTTGATCCAATCTGAAAATCTGTAGTATAGTATGTACACCCAGTTTTGTCTTGCTTTGTTCCTTGTTCCCTTAAATTAGTTCCTGCCAGCTGTATGCGGCTCCCATCATGTCAAATTGTATCGACGAAGGATGACGTATCACAACCAAAGAAAGCAGTCACCATGCCTTCCATCACGGCATTGCATGTCATGTTTCGAATACGATGATGAGGACAGGAAACATAAGAATGACCTTCAAGTTGTGGGAGAGGTACGAGGCCTTCGTCCAGCAGGTGCGGGTTGGGATCATCTATGTAAGGCTCGAACGTGGGTCCGGAGATGTGCTTGCATTACGGCGTTGCAGGTGGCATTCGGGGAGTGTGATGCTGCAGAAATGACCACTGTGAGCGTTAGACGGACATGGCAAATGGGCAGTGGGCATGGGCATATGAAATGGATACACATGCCTGTCGTAGTCCCGTTTATAGTCTTCCCGGAGCGCTGCTACTGTGCCATCATCCACATCGTTGGTGTTTTTGCCTTGATTGATCAATCTCACTTGCCAATATGTACAGATCATCGTGATAGACCGCAGGTACAAGTCATCTTGACGAGACAAGAGCGCGCACATACCTTTGACACAGTGAGCTTAAGCTTGCCTCTGGGCATTGCATCCAGGCTGCAATGAAAACACTCATGACATTGCCGCTATCGTCGGGAGGGTCACTGTTTTCAAACTCCGCCACGGACGCCTGGTCAGGCGCGAAGCAAAGGTTGGTACTTACCTCTGACAGTCATGGCGGGATGAGCAGATAGTAGGCGGGCTTGAACAAGTTGCTGGGGTGATAGCGGTGAAAAAAAAAACCTTTATATGCTGGCAACTCACTGTCGGAACTCGAGCTGTCACCACATGACAAAGAATGACAGACACATCAGTGGCCAGGAATAAACTAAACCATACTTGTCCAATTGACGCCCTCTGTCCTCCATGCTCCATATTAGCTGACTGCCAGTGATCTCATCAGAATACGTGATCAGCTTGCAGGGTCGTAAGTGAAAGATCTAGCTGACAAGGTGTCCGGGGGCAAGCCTTGGCTCGAGCTTGCCAGGCATGGTGGCCCCACAGAAATAGTGTTTAGGCAGGTTTGGCAGTATAACAAAGGCATCGCACGTCATCTTGGTTTCATTGATGATGATCTCCCTGCCTCGATCCATCCTGACAAATGTCGCAAGCGCCTTTCCTAGTTCACTGTTTCCAAGTAGGTGTACACCACCGATGATGTACACAGCTGCATTTCCCTTTTTGGTGTCTTTATTGAAGGTGGAAATACGGTGGCCAGGTAACAGCCGTTTTGGAGCAAGTCGTACCCCAGCTATTGTGTTTCCTCGGAGGCGACTGTGTCATGGACGAAAGTGAGGGAGAGCGGAAAGGCAGTGGCTATGATGGCAGATAATCAGGAGAGTCTGGCTAGTTGGATGGTTATGGGGAAAGCTCGGATAAGTAAGGGCCGTAAAAAAAGGAAGTAGAACAGAGGACTCACCGTATTGTCCGACAGAGGTTACACCACCAAAGACGAGAATAGCTTGTCCTGCAAACAAGGTGCGTCTGCCGCCATGGTGCCTTGAACCCGAACCCGAACCCAAAGGGTGCTTGTGAATAAAAGGGAACAGCTGCTGTCCCGATATCGACAGGGATATGCAGCTTGGGCAAGCGTGATGTTTGAGGGAAGCTTAGATCGTCAAACTCCAATAGTGGAAGCGGCGAACTCACGGGACGCAGTACATTCCTATTGTGGGAAACCGTTTCATTCTAAAAGCTACTACACTACTAGTTACACCTCACCGACGGCTTCAATTTCTCCAGAAACATCGTGGGCTCTTTGGTATTCCAGTCAACAGGGTTCAGTGCGACAGAAATTAATTTCACCTCACCCGGCGCAGGCTTGGGGAATTTCGTAGGACTGATCTGGAAGGCAGCCATCAGTTCGTGTGAGTGGCTTCGTAGTGTTGGAATTGAACTGCGGGAATCTGTTTACCACCCTCTCTCCCACGACAGCGCTCGACGACGACTCCGTCGAATAGAATCGAAGTGGTGGGGTTCGTTTCATTCGAGGTGAAACGAACCTGGTGGAGGTTGTTCGAAGACCCCAGACTCCAGAGTTGAACACTTTGCGAATGGTAAAGCTGTGTAGATAAAGACCAACTGCGTCGAACTGCCACACTTTCGAACCGAAGTCGAAAAAAGTTCGATTTATCATTTTACGGCAACACTACTCGTATTTCGTCCATTTGGCCGTCTTTTTCCTCCATCAAAACACTCTAAGGAAAGTTTAGTCACCATTTGTTCCCGAGGGGACCGGGATTTGACGATGGCGCAAGCAGGTTTACCAATGCGTGCCTTGGAGGCTGAGTATATGCTGATGGAGATGATTAATGATTGATGCATGATGAACGCCAGAAATATATTTAACAGCTGGCATGCAACTATATAGCCATCCAACATCGACCAACCTTCCGCCCATCTCCATTCATGTCGACCTCCCGTGCCCTCTTCCTCAAAGAAAAGTTCGGTGCATTTGAAGTAGGCACCAACGTCCTGCCTGCTCCAGGACCAGGAGAGATCCTCGTCAAGGAAGTTGCCGTGGCACTGAACCCTGTAGACTGGAAGATCCAAGTTTATGGCGTCTTTGTGACTGACTTTCCCGCCATCGTGGGCAGCGACGCTGCTGGGGAAGTCGAGGCTGTGGGAGAGGGTGTGACACAGTTCAAGAAAGGCGACAAAGTGTATGTCGGTTGCAGACCATTTTCATGCAACCAGATCGATGTCTTGATTTCCGACTTTTCTG
>JBBPNP010000256.1:0-36705 GCA_038090955.1 Xerocomellus intermedius
ACTTCCAAGGTAATCTATGAATTCATGCTCTCCGCTGATCTATGCAAAGCTTTCGATAACGGACATTGTGTCTTGGATTCGTCATGAAGCGGGTGACGACTTGTCAGTCTCATAGATAGTTGTTCGTTTGCATGTTTTCATGACGCGGTGCCTTGTAGAGGAAAGATTCAAGTAAGCTCGGTGGGAACATCTGAAGTGAGCAAGCGCCGAAAACACGAGACTCTCATCATTGTGCATTGTGTCGCTGATGTCCACGTCGTTGACAATGACCGGTGCGCATTGACAAGAGGAGCTGCGTCGCTGATGACCGTTGGACAAGAGCGTTCCCCGCTCATCGAAAGGCGTCGGCAGCGGAATGCGCGCGGTGACAAGTGGAAGACGGCACACAAATGGCAACAACGGAAGCTGTCTGGTGCAAATCATTCCCTGCCAAAATGCAACGCGTGCTCCGCCCTGTGCAGCACGAGTTCTGCCTGGCGCCCTTTCGACAGTTACTTAGGCTCGTGGATATTCTCAGGGGTGGTCGTGATACATTTCCTCCCCATGTCTGGAGGATCTCGCTGAGCCATGTTTTGTGCTGGTTTGAATCATTCAAACATCTCGCCCCTCCGCAACGGCGCCCTGCAATCGAATGTTGGATACTGCCCAAGCAAATGCCAACGGAAGCACTTACGTGAGCTCTTCTCTCAACAAACGAAACTGGACGTCCAGCAAATGTTGCATACATTCCGTTGGAGCATGTAAGCTAGCCGGGAGAAACGGCTGAGCTGGGCACATCACTCCTTGATGGGTTGGAGCCACACGAATATTGTCCACGTTGTTTGGTACTGGCTTTGGATCCAATGACCAGTGCGTGCCGGTGAAATGGAGTTACATTGATGCTAAGACAGGCCGAGGGTTTCCCGCTCATCGGAATCGACATCGATAGCGGAATACGTCACGCAGAGGCTAGACGTCGTCCCCTACGTCTGGTGCATTTCGTATGGCGGACACCTACTTCGTGATGGAAGCCAGGACAACCGTGCTCCCTTCAGACAAAAGAATTTAGGCTCGACGACTCTCGGCCGGCATATTGCTCGGTGTCGGTGAGACCCCCCGAACACCACATCGGCCGAACGTACTCTACGACACCGCAAGCTGAAGACCAGGCGAATCAGTACATACGAGCGGTGCAAACGCGAAACGGCGGACATACCTAGGCAGTCCACACCACCCACAGACGATCCCAGATAACCCATCGAGGCCGTCAACCCACCGCGTCGTCGTGGACGACTCAAAACGCGAACTACAAGAGTTAGTCGAACCCGAGCGAGAAGACTACTCAGCACACCGGACGGTCGTATCGAGACCGAATCGAGCAAGTTGGGCGCGTCGAATACACACTGGAGGAGCTGGGGAAGTGTCCCAGAGCAGTGGAACACGAGCACAAGGCCGCAGGGGCCGAGGAGACGAGATCGCGCACGACCGGTACTACCATACCGCGACGCGAGCCGACAGTGCATCCCTTTTCTCTCGCGCAGGCTAGTCCTCGGACATCGCCCGCTGTGATAGAAGATGCACTTGTACCGTACTGTCCCTCACCACTCGCGTTGTGGCGCTTTGGCTAGCCTGAATATTCAATTCGACGATCGTATGACTCCCCCGAGTCCGCGCACGCTCGTCCGTAAACTGGAATGTAGTATATCCGTGTCCGTTTCCAATGACCCTCTAAGAAGAAAATAGGCAAATACACAATACAGAGAACGATATACCAGCTAGGTCAGCCGTCGGGCGCAAGCCGCTGCCCCTCCGGCACGTCCCTCGGCTCGGGGTACAACTCGTGGGCGACCTGGTTCGCAAGCGCTTCTCCGTGGTCCAACGGTCCCTCTGGCTTTCTCCCCGCTGGGACTTCAGTCTCATCTGCCACCACGGCCACGGCCACCGACGACGACGCCTCACCCGCCTCTAGAGGTTCACCAACACCCCCCGCCAGCGTCTCCGCACCATCCTCAACGCCCTCCACCACAGACGTACCGCTCTGCCCCTCCACGCTCACCACGCTCACCACCCGCTCCACATCCCCGCCAGACGACACCACGTCCTGCTGCTCTGGATCGCCCCTCGCCGCACCCTTCGACTCTCGGTCTCGGTCGTATTTTGCAAACACGTCCTTGCCAGGCTCGGCGACAATCCCCAAAGGAACGACAGTGTTGACCTCGGGTGCGACGGGTGGTTCAGCGTCGTCAACAACGATCGCAGCGCGTCCACCGGGCTCGCCGCCGACCGTGGCCACAGGCGCCGTCTTATTCTGCGTTGGCGCCGGGGTCCCATTGTACTGCGAATACTGTACTCAACGCGGGTTCCAACTCGTCGAAAAAAAAAACTCACATCGTCCGGGAATTCATTGCTTTACGTGAAAATTCAACGACGATCAGCGTCACCAAGAGAAACAAGACGGAAAAAAAAACCCACCAGGCAAAGTCCCACGTCTTCAGCCACTGTGCATTCGTGCATTGCTTCTTCGTCCAGGGATTTCCATACGCCAGCGGGCTAAACTTGGAAAAGTTCCATATCGCTACGATCGCGAGTACGGCCGCGATCTGGAGTCGGATCTTGGGCTTCAATGCCGACGTCGCAAAGTCGAATACCGCACAAGACAAGAGGATCGCAAAGTAGAGTGCAGGGAAGTAGTGGTGTAGGAACAGTTGACGGCTCATGAGGAAGAACGGGAAGTAATGCAGGAAGTAGCCGGTAAAGAGGAAACCACACAGCGAGTCGTACTTGACCACTTTGGCTGGATATTCGGCCGGGTCAACGCCAAGGACGGTTGAAGAAGCTAAAACAGTACTTACTGTTCTCAAAGTCCTTGTACCCTCGCTTCGCGCGTAGAATAAGGAATCCGCGAACGAGGAGATAAACGACGACCGAGGCACTGCTCAACCACCAAACGAACGGGTTGCCGATCAAGTAGATCTGGCGATGGTCCTTCACCCAAAAGTTCTGAGATTCAATGAGCTATCAGGGGTAGATCATTTAAAGTGTCAAGGCGACTTACGATACCACGGCGAAGGCGGGGCCAGCTCAGCGGACGAGAGTCGTACGAGTGTCTGTCCGTCAAGCCAGCGTTCGTCGCCCACATCACCTGCTGCAGTTCCCAAAACTTGGCCAAAAACCCTGGAATCTTGTAGTTGACCCTCTCCGCATTGGCGGGCGCTGCACGCCATCACCATGGTCAACATCCCGCGAACATGGGAGAACGCGAACCACGTACACTGCGGATGTTTCGCGGCAGTCTCGACGTACCACAACGAATTCGCCTTGACCGCATTCTTGTTGCAAGTCACTTCCTGTTGCTCGAATCCCCATTCCGGTAGCTTCACTTTGTGGGAAAAGAGATAACACCCCGTGTTCAAATGTCTCAACCGGAAGTGTGTGCGCAACGTCCTCACACGCTTGCCCGACTCCTTGTCGCTCCTGTCGCCTTTATCAATCACGACCACCCAGTCGTCGTTGACATCGCCCGCAAATCCAGACATGCCGTATCCCGATACCTCGTTCTGGAAGTCGACATCGGAGACGGGTGGACGGACATCGTGCGAGTGGAGGGACTTGTCGGTGACGGTGTGCCGTAGCTTGATGCGTGATCCATCTTTGATGTACTCGATGGGCTGCGTTTCGTAGTCATACTGCGGATAGCCGTCGGTAGTGGCGTTGAAAATCCGCCACAGATTATTCTCATCTCGGTGTGGGTAGAGAGTGATCTGTTGTTCTGAATGGAATGTCAGCCTAAGTTGTGTTCAACGACGGAGAGTCACGTACGTCCGCTTCCACCGGGATAGTTGTGGGAATGTGAGTGCAGGTAGCCACCTTGGGTGTTCAGATGACGGATAGTTACATCGGAACCAAGAGCGACGTCTGAGGGCCATGTCAACTACACCATCCCTGACAACAAATGCAAACGCACCCGCATACGTATCAGCCATGCCACGCCCCAACGTCTGCCGAAACTCGGAGCTCATAAAGGCATCCCCTTCGCCCGAACTACCAAGGATCATGAAATGCAGCTCAAACATGGTCATGTAAAACAAGATGGGGATGGCAATGAGGCACAACGCTCTTGCGAGAAAGTGTCTCGCCCACGTGCGAGGCTTGACGCGCAAATCCCCGAGGAGTAACCAGAGCTGCAGCACAGTGCACACACCGACAGTCGCGACGGTGAACAAGCCGACCCACTTGCAAGATAGGACTGCGCCGAGCGAAAGACCGGTCAGAACGAGCCACGTCCACCATCCTTCGGTAAAGGGCTCTTTCTTGTCCTCGTTCGAAAACCCAACGAATAAGAATGTCGTCAGCGCTGTGAAGAATACCAACGGTGAATCAAGGAGGATGTGTCGCGATTGGGTGACGAGGCCATTTTCAAAAGTTAAAAAGAGAGTAGCGAGTAGGGCGGTGGTGGCTCTGCAATCGAGAGCGCGTAGTGTAAGGTAGGCGACTGGAATGGTGGCAATACCGAGCGTAGCGGGAACCATACGCATGGCGACATATGGCGTATTTACAAACATCCTGTGAAATCAACTCAAGGGTCAGCTACCTCGGGGCATCCAATGATACCCACTTTCCAATCTCTTTGAAGTCGAAATCCCCGTCGAATCCAAATAGAAATGCCGCGGCCGTGATCAATAGTTTGGCCAAGGGCGGGTGGACATCTACGAAATAGCGCGTCTTGATGTAGCGCGCGGCAAATTTACCAAAGTGAACTTCATCGAACCTAGACGCACAACGGGACGTCAGCACGAAGAGCACCCCATGAAACTCGAGTTCGAGGCGCACACAACGCTGTCCGGTTCTGATATACGGAAGAGGCGGACAAAAGTTGCGACTATAAGGACGACGACGAGGAGTTTCCACTCTCCAGATGTTATTTTTAGCCCGCCAGGAGGATGCGTTCTCCGAGTGGGACCATAACCCTTGGCGGCTGCCTCCCGTCGCTCGTCCGCGTCCAGGTCATCTTTTCGTGAAGGGATTGGAGGGTATTTGTGTGCGGAAGGAATGACGTGTGGAAGACCAGGGGGCGGAGAAGCTGGTCTTCTCGCCCGTACGCTGGCAGACATGACTTCAGGCCGAGGAAAGGTGTTTGGACAATACCGGACTGTACAAAACTATGGAAGCTTCTGGGAAGCGTTGGACGCGGCCTTAAAATAGAGTGGAGCCAGGGGCCATATGTTACCGCGCGTCAGCAACTGACAAAGTACGACACTCACCAAGCAAAAAGTAGTGAAGACCTGTCCACCGTGTATGATAGAATGTGTATGAGCGGCGAGCTGGTAATGCCCACGTTCAACTTCAAGTCTTTGCATATTGCTGCGCTTGTTTGGTCTTGTATATCCTACACTGCGCTTGCCGGGCAGTGCACGATTCGATCTTATCCCCAACACCGATGTGCGCGCTCTCGCTTTGTACAATCGTGCTGGCTGCTGCTGAACAGGCCAATCTACTGCATGGCACAAGTGTCTATTATGATTACGCAGAACTTCAAGCACAGTGATATTTCGGCGTGGTATATATAAAACATCCGTTCATTATCTCCGGGAGAAGCAGAAGATAAGGGAATTTTTATGCCTTTCTCTCGTAACACTTCTCACCTCAAATTCCTCAGGGTCCCTCCGCAACTGAATTGGATGGATTACTACGGTACACTGCGTAGACCTGCAGTGTGAGATTGAAACCGGGAGGTAAGATGTGTAGGTAATTTGAGTGAGCATGCCTACATCCCCTCGAAAGTCTCAATCTAACCATCATGGAGGGATGATACCATCTACAGCAGTAGAGATTGTTAGGTGAGTGACACTGATTGTACTGTGTACCACAAAGGTCTAGTGTGAAATATGCCCCTAAATCCTAATGGTCTTGTCGAAGAGAGCCACAACAAGACCATTAGGAATTGGGATTCAATGAGTCCCACCACAAGAAATGAGATCTGTTGCTTCTTTGGTGTATTCCCCTGATAGGAGTCACATTATGAGTGGCTTTCAAGGAAATGTCATTAGGCTATGGAATGCTATCCTGGTTGGTATATAAGAGATGCACTGACCAGTGCTATCATTCCTTACCCTAATGACATTGTCAGAAGAGTCAATATGACTGCCATCAGGTGGATATGCAACTGAAGCAACTAGGTCTTGGTGTCCACACCAGCTTATGACTACATTCCACCCAATGCTGATTGTATTATCCCAAGATCTAGAGCCAATGTGACCCCATCAGGCAAGTACATTATGGAGCTGATTGAACAATCTCAAGGGTCTCACTTGCTTTCATGGCTCCATTGAACAGATTTGATGGAGATCACTTCCTGGAAAAGGGGCAGAGCCTGGTCTGACTGGAATATATCTGTGGGAGATCAATCAATCAAGTCCATGGGACTGGTGCTGACACTAAAAGTAAGTCCGACTCGCAACAAATGTTTGTGTGGTTTGCACAGGTCTAGCCCACAGAGCAACCGCCCTTGATAAACCTCCACATAGTAACTCTTGGTTCGCACAACGGAGTCAAGCTTGGGATACTGGTGATGCTGAGAGGGATAGGTTGACTTATCTATGTCAACATCTCGTGGGACATGCATAAGCTGCTTGTGGACATTATCATATTTCTCGGGACGAGCAGTGATGAGAAACCGGTGATTGCCGTTTGGAAGTTACATCCAGCCATTTGCTCAGAGCATCGACAAACGTTGGGCAGCCGAGTGTTGCATATGTCTTGGATAACGGTTTCGCGGGTTCGCCGTAACATCTGAATCCTTTCTCATGCGCGTATCTAGCACAAAACGGGCAAGGGCATGTCGTTGAACTCGACTGCGTTCGGGACTAGTTAAACATTTCACATCACGGGCGTCACCCATTGATCACAAGAGATGGTGACACTCCAAGTAACAAACTTAAGAAGGGCCATCAGTAGAACGGGGTTTGTGGCAGAAATCCTAATCTTTTCGTTGATGAGTCCGATAAAGTGTACTGGGCAGCCAGCCCCAGGCACTGCTCGTGTTGGGCTACTTGTTGGATAAGACGACGTCGAAGTGGATGACTCGATCACCGCGGACCGACCAACGGACTGAGCAACGCACATGGGCACTCTCGTGAGAAAGGGTGGGCCTCGTGGACTTGGAGCTTGTCCCGCTGAAACCGAGCTCGCCAAAGCAGTGGACCAAGAGTAAGCTGGCTCTTTCGTTATCGCCGCCAACACTCACAGCCATGTCTAGCCAATGTCCATACAAATCGACCGCGTCCATACGCTCGCCGCAACCAGACCACTCGTCGGTGGTCAGCCATTTCTCCAGGTGCCGCGTGCCCACGGGGTCAAGCCGCCCGCGCCCGATGGCGACGACCGTCAATGCCAAATGGAACAAGCCCTCAAGCGCTCCGTCACCCTCGTCATTTGGTACAGGGTATATCGCCAGCTTGATGCATGGCTCTCGCGCTGACTCTTCTCCACAGTCCAGCTGCGATCCCATACGTCTCACCCACGAAATATCGACCTTTCCCCTCTTCTCGCTCTCGCACTACCCCTCCGTCGTGGCCGACCTCGAACTGACGTCCACCTCGTACATCGACACCTACGACAGTGCGACAGGGCACTGGGATCAACACTTGATCACCACCGTCCGCCAGATCGAGTCTGAGCAGCGTCTCTTGTACAAGCTCCGAAAGAGCCTCCTCGCCGGCCTGGCCGACGACGAATGCACAGGTCTCGCCGAGGAACTTGCCTTGCAGGTCAAGAAGAAGCAAGTGTCCCCCGCCGCCCCGCACCTCACGCCCTCGCCCACGTCCGCCGCCCAGCTCAAGCGGCCCCTCGCGGACAGCGCAGAGGTGCCCTCCGCCAAACGGTTCTACTTTCCAGATAGCTACCCTCCCCAGGTCTATATCCCACCCCAGATGAGCTACATGGTTCCCACTCAGACGATACCCTATGCCCCTTCCCTCGCAAGCCCCCCACTCAACACCCACCCTCCTGCTCGAAACGGGGCCGAGACCGCCGAGATGACGACGCCCGTCAACAGCCCGTTCCACGGCCCGGCCATTAATCTGCAGTCCCCCGTGATACCCCCAAACCCGCTCTACAGTCCCAACACGCCCAACACCGCCACACGCACCTCCTTTCCGCAACACCCCCACCCGCCGCTCAAGCGCTGGCCCAACGACTACACTGTGTCCGAGATCGCGGCTGGCTTCCGCGCGATGGATACGATGGTGGTACAGTCACCGACCGCGACGCAAAAGGCCGCGTTCGAGCGCGTGTTTGGGTGCCGTTATGTGAAGAGCACGGTGTGTCGACACCGGGGGGTGTACCGCAAGGCGGATCCGAGCGTGAGGAACTTGTTTGAGGCGATGGGCAATGACGAGCGTGCTGTGTGGGGTGAGTTTGTGAGGCGGGTGGAGGGACGGCCGGCGTTGGGTAAGGGGAGCGGGTCGGGTGATGAAAAGGGGCTGCAGGACGAGACGCCAGGTACGGTACTGGGCGTACAGAATCCGGGGATGGGGCAGGACCAGCAGGGTCAGACGGGTTCTGACCCGATGATCGCCCCGATGGTTCACTTGACGATGCAGTCAGGCAAGTGAGGCGGTGCGCGACACGGTTGGTGAGAGGTCCTGCCTGTGCCAAGGGCTGCAACAGTCCCCGGACGGTGCGTTGTGTCGCGCGTATGTGAACGGTGAGGCTGATCTTTTGGTTCTGCGCAAGACATCCAGGTCTCGTCGAGTCTGGTGCATTGAGATTTAGTCATGGGTTTCTCCGGTAATTTATGTTCCCGGCCTTTGGGTGCTTGTCGGTACACGGTTTGTACCACGATGTGGATGTTGTATATGTAGTACACGTAATGAATAATCGTTCTCTCCAGTAGGTTCGGCGCCGGGGGCTCGAAGCCGGGCCTAAGCGGTATTCCTTCCAGTGATCGTTGTCCGCAGCCTGTAGTCAGGCTTCTCCATCCCTTCATTCAACCGCCTTCTGTCTCCGACCACGCATTTACTGACTTCGGTGATGTGTTCAGGGTATTGACCCCTCTCCGCGGCTGTACTGAGCTGTCGCGTCACGGGGACGACGTAGAAGATTGGCCGAGTGCCAACCATCGCGATGGAGGGAATCGACATGCTGTCCTTCCTCTCCATACCAAGCCGACTTCTGTTGCGCTTATTCATTTGAAAGGCGGCAACAGCCCCTGCTATGACCTGGGGCTCTCGATCTCTGGCACTGAGCTCAGTATTGTCCTCTTTGACGACAAGAAGAATGATTGATGCGCGACGGACAAGACATATGTCGGTTTGAACCGTTCGTGTGGGTTCTCCGCAAATGTGGAGAGGTATGGCGTAACGTGACCTCAATACGTAGCCGCGTTCTTCGAAACTGAGCATACGCAGCAGTTCCTTGGCAAAATCGTGGATTGCAGAGTCTTGACCTATGTAAGCAGGAAGTGATGACCCCTATTGAATTATTTTGGCGAGATACCTTTGGTGGCGAGATCCAGATACAACAATAAACGATGGGTATTGTCGTTTGCAGCTTTACTGGGGACGGTGGCATTCACAAATTCAGGATCAACGCCTGCAAGAGTGGCTGGAAGATCTTGGCCAAAGAAAGTCCTGGCCGATTGGTTTCGAATCGCGATGTTGTAAGCCTCCAGCTCATTGGAAGTCCAGTCGCTACCTATGGAAGTCCGGACTTCCATAGCTACCGGACTTGGCTGATCTGATGATGCGGGGCATGATTAAACCCGAGATAGGGGACGTTACTTACTGTTTATCTTGTTTGTTTGCGCTTTGTGGTGCCAGTGGGTTCGATGGGCGGGAGTGTTCCTTCAATCGAAGTCCTTGCCAATCATAGGGGCAACTCACTCTTACTTCGCTTCTAGGATTATCAGACCGATTCAAGACACGTCTGATTGCCACAACATTTATGATGATGGCATTTTGGAGGTATCCGACTTCCCACTTCCCACTTCCCACTGTTGGGAACGCATTCCCCCCGAGAACTCTAGCGGTGATTTGGTGTCCAAAGTAAAAGCCTGCAATACAATATGTGAGAATCACGATTCACGACCAGCAGGGAGCATACCAATGAGTTTAATGTGGGATTTGTTCTCTCCAATGTATTTCACATAATCGGCAAGCTTGTTCAAGGTCCACTCTGCGTCCTCGTACGCAGAGGGTTCTATTTTTCATATCAGCGGTACAAGGTGTTGTAACGCACGGGATCCGGTAAGCAACATGCACTGGTAGCCGTCCTCATGGACAGGAAATTCCCTGCACTGTCGTATGTAGTGCACGATGTAGTACACGTAATGAATAATAGTTTTCTTTCCATCCCACCATGACAGAGTCGGAGTCAACTCGGAGTCGGTTGCTGCAAACGCGGCAATTCAAGGACAGCGTGCACGACTATGGCAAGTACAACGTCCACGTCCGACCAGATTCGCGCTGACCTCGTCCAGTCTCGTTTTCGCCGTGGATATGCTCTTTTATCGATACGTGCGTACTATCACACCCAAATCTGGCGTGCAAGCTCCTCATCGCACGTCTAGGAAACACTTTCAACGTCTGAGGTACATCAAACAGCTCGGTCTCTCGTACTATGTCTTTCCCGGTGCCTCGCATAACCGGTTCGAGCACTGTCTCGGTGCGTCTCCAGATTCACTACACAGCGAGTGATGACTGGCGGTGACACACGTTGCCAGGCGTGGGCTACCTCGCCCGACTCATGGCGACACACCTGAGAGAGATGGATCACTCGCTCGGTATCACCGACCAACACGTCGAGTGCGTCGAGTTGGCAGGGCTCTGCCATGACCTTGGACACGGCCCGTGGTCGCATGTCTGGGATGGCATCTTTATCCCCGCGGCGCTGTACGTTCACTTCTATTCGTGTCCTATCACTCTTCTTACGCCGGCGCGTGTCTGGGAACCCATGCACGCGGCAGACCAAACAAGAAATGGAAGCATGAACACGCGAGCGAGATGATGTTTGACGATATGGTGGATACGTATCAGCTCGATATCACCCCCGAGGAGGTGACCCTCGTCAAGGCGCTCATCGCTGGGGACAGGACGCGTTGCCCGTATATCCCCTCTCGCTCTCGTCGTTCCAGATCGTGAATGCTGACGACGATGACAGGCTCGGCGAGACGATGCCGTTCTTGTTCGAGATCGTGGCGAACATGCGCAATGGACTTGACGTGGACAAGTAAGTCATCTGCGTGGTGGCGCTCGCGAGTGGTGACATGCGATACGCTAGATTCGACTATATCATGAGGGACTGTCACGCGGTGGGCGATAGAGGTAACATTTCTATTTCGAGGTGCGTGCGCATATATGGTCTCCCTCGAACGCACACGCATGCGTCGTGTCTCGCGTCTTTTCTCAGGCTCATCCACTCTGCACGCGTCGTCGAAGGCAAGATATGCTATGATATTAAGGACGCGAACCAGATCTACGAACTGTTTTATACCCGGTTCTCCCTCCACAAACGGATCTATAATCACAAAACCAGTACGTCTTGTATGTGACGTCTGTCGTGCGCACGGGCTCATGAATTCGGGACACAGCCAAAGCGATCGAGTACATGGTCATCGATGCAATGCTCGAGGCGGAGCCCTATCTCAAGACTGCAGACCACGTCGAGAATCCAAAGCGTTATGTCTATCTCACGGACAACCTCCTCAACAAGGTCGAAGAGTCGACAGCAGACGTACGCCGTCCTCTCTCCGCACGCGCTGCATCACCCTGACGCACGCACAGGAACTCGAACCCGCCCGCGCCATCATCGAGCGCATCCGCGCGCGCGACCTCTACAAAGTCGTCGACTACAAGGTCTTTTCGCACGCGGACAAGGCCATGATCGAAGCCAGCGTAACGCCCGACGCGATCGTCGCGGTCGCGACATCGGGCGTGTTGACGGGCGTGGACGAGGAGCTGGTGGCGCAGCTCAAGCCGAGCCATGTGGCCGTGACGTGTTCGATGTTGCACTATGGCAAGGGGGAGCAGAATCCGCTGGACGAGGTGACGTTTTATTCCAAGAAGAAACCCAACGGTGCGTCGTGTCGGGGCTGTCGTCCCCTTTTCGGTTCGACTGCGTTGACGTCGTCGTCGGTTCTAGAGTGCTTCAAGGCGGATTACAGCGACATTTCGCTGCTGATGCCGTCCTCGTTTGCAGAGGTCTGGTTGCGGATCTATACCAAGGACGGGACGTTCCATGGGCTCATCCAAGCGGCTTATCGCCACATCTTGAAGCAACTCGTCTCGTCGGAGCCTTACAGCGTGACCGCCCCGACGGAGGAGGCGCAGGAGGAGGGGTTCGATCCGGTCGTGTTGGCCGGTCCCGCAGCGGCAGTCGGACCCGAAGGCGACCTGGATCTGCCACATCCGATTACGCTGTGGCGACCGGGGTCGCCGACGCTCGGCGACAGTCCGTCGACGCCGCGTATGTTCGCGCGTAATTTCAGTACGGGCTCGGTCGCGTCGGCGTCGGGGTTGGGCTTGGGGTCTGCTGCTGCTGCGGGGGGCTCGCGGTTGATGGGGAGGGCGTCGAGTTTTTCAGAGAATCAGTTCACGGTGGTGCCGCCCAACTTTCGGGGCGAGTCGCCATCGCGCAAGCCCAAGAGTAAGCGGGGGCGGGTTGCAAGCGATAGTTTGGAGAGTGGGCGGCCGAGGAAGAGTGCGAGGATTTCGGAGAAAGGTGCGGATGCCTCTTGAGCCTGGTCTGCTTGTTTTCCCTCTCCCTTGGTAGGTTCGTTCAGCCTTTGTTTTCTTCTGTCACATGGCCAGGATACAACTAGAGAGCATTCCGTTACATAGTATCAGGTACATATTCCCCATCGCTACACGCTCATCTTCATTGGTATCGTCGGATGTGGATTATATCCTTCCACTATAATATCATCGTACTCAAGCTTGTCAATATCATCGACTTCTTGCGCAAAGCGGATTGTGGGGAACGGTCTTGGTTCCCGTTGGAGCTGTGTTTGGAGTGCAGTGATGTGGTCCTTGTAGACGTGGGCGTCTCCAAGTTGGATGATGAGCTCGCGCGGCTCGGTGTGGGTGACGTGTGCGATCATGTGTGTGAGGAGGGCGTAGGAGGCGATGTTGAAAGGGATACCGAGACCGAGGTCAGCGGAGCGTTGGTACATGAGACAAGAAAGCCCGTTTTTGCCATCCGGGGTCGATGCCATGTGCACATAAAACTGGCACATCATATGACACGGTGGAAGCGCCATCTCTGGGATCGCTGTTCCTCCCGTTAATCGCCCCGCATGGTCCAATCAGACGCGATGATCGCTCACCCGCTGGATTCCAAGCGCTCAAAATGATCCGTCGATCGGTGGGATGATATCTAATCTTGTCGATGCATTCTTGGAGCTGGTCGACGCCCTTGCCTGCATAATCGGCATCGCAATCGACGTACGGCGCGCCGAAATGGCGCCATTGGAACCCATAGACGGGGCCCAGATCGCCTTCACGGCGGTGTCCCAACCCGCGGGAGTCGAGAAACGCCTTGGAGCCGTTGCCGTCCCAGATCTTGACGCCGCGCTGTGAGAGGAGGGTGGCGTCTGTTTTTCCGCGGATAAACCAGAGGAGCTCTTCGACGATGCCGCGGAGGTAGGTGCGTTTGGTGGTGAGGAGGGGCAGGGATGCGTTGGTGAGGGCGAAGCGGAGGGCGGGGGGCGCGAAGAGGGCGTGTGTGCCGGTGCCGGTGCGGTCGTTGCGGGGTTCGCCGTCGGTAATGACGCGCTGGACGAGGGCGAGGTATTGGTGCTCTGCGTGGGTCATGGTGGTGGTAGGAAGGAAAGAAACGCGACCCGACGCGCTGATTATGTTGACGCGTCTGTCACGTAGAACACGTGATCTGTGTCACGTCACACCGGGTATTAGGAAGACCATGGTCGAGCCTTGTTTTGGATGTGCAGTCTCCGACGTGTCTCTGCGTTTCGACCTGTCGTCGTGTCGTGCAACTGGCATACCGGCCATAAGCTGCCCTTTCCACCACGCCAACACAAGAAACGTCGCACAGGATCCACAGAGCAAGGGTCAACAAACCTGGCTCCATGTGTTTGAGGACGTGTGTGGCGCGCTAGGCGTTCTGCCGGACCCGTATTCGGACATTATCAGTACCCTCAATGACATCGATCCCAAGAACGGCGACGCAGTTCAGGATGTGCTCAATCGGCCAGTGTCTCCCCGGCCCAGATGCGACCGTGTTCAACGCCCTCAACCGCGTCAATTTCGTTCAGCAACGGTACTATATCACGAAGCGTTTGCGCTCTACCACGTTCTCATGGAGAAACGATCTGACGACCTGATACCTAATGATGTCACCTGCAAGATGCTATAAACTTGCTTAGCCACCAACGCTCGGCCCGGAGACACAGACGCCCAGAGAATGAGAAGGCCGTTCCATCTCCTGCATTCCATCTCGCGCCTCGGACATTCATGGCACGTGGACGTTCTGAGCGGATAGCGAGCCTGCGAGCCCCCCACTCAGAATAAATCAAGTTCTTCGTGTACGGTTGCGTCACAAGAGCTCGGGCTGGCGATGCTTCTTTCCTAACTCTACCGTTCATTGTGTGATACTTAAGCATCGGGCGAGCGAAGCTACATCGTCCTGCCTTTCCTTCGCGCCCCACTCACCTCCTAATTATTCATCTGATTCTAACGCGGGTTTTGTCCCTTTCGTGCACCTGTCCCTGCCAGTGCTTCGTCCCTCTTCCCGTCTGACATGTCGGTGCGGTTCAGATCCTCCACGCGTTCTGATTCCTGAAGGTCAGGCCTCCGTTGTTTCTTATCTCGGACACTTTCTCTCGGGTTTCGCCGACCCCTACATGTCGCACCTTTCGCGTGGTTGGCACCCCCCAAGGCTTGCCTTCCCACACACACCACCGAATCTAGTATGTATGTATTTAGATTCGCATGACCCAAATGGATCTCCCCGACTCTCTTCCTCACCGATCGACTCCGATCGTTCCATTCTCTTGTCGCATCATATCCACGTGGCATATCGGGGATGGCTCGGCTTTCGATCGAGGTAGGGTAAATAACCTAGTTCCCTTGGCTGACCAAAGAGCCGGGTGAGGACGGTCTTTCTTTCTTTCTAGTGCAAACTCCGAGAATGTCCCTAACGATCCTCGCCCTCCACGGCCGCATCCGTGAGTCGGCCTTGGTAACTCTGAATCCCACTGCGACGTCGCTAGCAAATTCAGGTGACCGTAGTATCCCCTTATCTTTTGCTGTCCGACGTGTGCAGCATGGCGCAGCGATGCCACGCAAAGATCGCTTCCACGTGCGTAGATCGCACCGCAGGGTTTGCGAACGATAAGTGCCGGGGTGCCCGTTCGAGTCTATCGATGGCAGGACACCGTTTGCAAGCAATCGCTGTCCGCGCGTCAGAAAAAAAAAAGTGACTGTGCTCTCGATCGAGACCTCGGAGGGACAGCGGATGATTCAAAAATGACCAGTGTCACAAGTCGAAGTTGCCGTGGAGCCAACCACCCCGAGTCGATGTTGGAACAACTAAACCAAGCGTCCATCAACGCCATCGTTTAGGTATCATAAATTCGACGTGGATCAGCTTCGCGACATGAGATTCTCCATCAACCCTGGATTCATTCCCTATGCTGATGCGGAGCGAACAAGGACCGGGTGAAAAATAAAGGCCCTTGTATCGTTGTCAGTTACCCGTTGTCAGCGGGCTTGAACATTACCCAACTTGAAGTTGGAGGATGTGAAACGAAACAGACACAAAAATGAAAACGCAGCACACACACAGATGTGTGTCACAATTGCCACCGAACCGCTGGCGATTGGTCGCTCATTTTCAAACGTTCCGCTTGCTACTCCTTTCCCCGTCAATGCGTCATGCGCATCGCCCGTCTTCGGCCCTTGTTTCCCACCTCCATGTCGGTCGCCTGCATACACCATCATGGAATTATCAGTGTCAAAAACGGCCGTGCTTATCAATATGCGGAAAAGAAGAGGCTTTGGCTGCAGGACACTGGCAGATCCATTCCCATTCTGTGTTTTTCTTCCGTGCTCTTCCGCACTCGTCACGGTAGGAGATCATTGCATAGTATATTCGCGCGAAGAGAGGGATGCCATCGGCAGCGCGAGAAGCAGGATCAAGATTGAAACGAGAAGAAAATCTTTATGAGAAATCGCCCCCGACTCACTGGGTGCTGGAGATCGTCGCGCTGCTACTGGTTCACCGATAGGCTTTTCACTCATGCTACTTGACACAGCCGGATTGTTCCGTGTTATGTATATAAGTTAGGTCTATAGTGCACCGTCATCTCTTCAAGAAATCAGACATGCCAGAACCCCCCTCCTGCATTAAGCTCATCGTTACGAACGTCCCTCGCATATTAGTTCCACCAGGTCTAACATTTAGTGGAATCAAGCTCTGCGATTTTCTCTTTGGCATGTGCACACCCGATTGGCTCTATATCCCTCTATTTCTTGCATCGTTGCCGTTTGCTCTAGCTTGCAGTCTTGTATACACGGACCTTTGCGACAAACGTCAAGCTGCGTTGAATGGCGCTTTCCTGGCGCCATCGGTACCGAGCAAATGGCCGGGTGGCCTGGATTTGTTCTTTTTAATTCACCGAAACTTCAATAGTGGATACATGGGTATGTACTACATGAAATAAGTCAAATGGTTCGCTCACAATCCAGCAGGAGAAGTAGTTGAACAACAGTGCAAGGCCAACGGGAATACAATCACCTTCAACATCCTTTGGGAGAAGAGGGTAAGTCGATCTTGATCTGCGCCGATTTGTCGATCGTTCAACGGGACTGTAGATTTTTACAACTGAGCCCGAGCATATCAGGGCAAGTCAGCCATCTTTGATTAGTGCTCCCATCACGACTATCACCAGGCAATCCTTGCTACGCAGTTTGACTCGTTTGCCAAAGGTAAAGTCGTTTACAAGCGTTGCGCTGGTCGCACTGAACATTCCAGGGCCATTGTTCTACGAGAGAGCACACTCCCTCCTCGGGAATGGTATCTTTAATTCCGACGGTAAGAGCAATTTTTCCCGAGTTGTTTAATGTTCATTAATATCATTTAGGGGAAGTATGGAAGTGGGCTAACAAGCAACTATAGATGTCACCACATACTGAAATATCCTTTTATTCCAGGTTTCATCGTTCAATGACTCGTCCGTTTTTCAAAAGGGACCGGATCAGTGACTTTGAGATATTTGAAAAACATGCTGATGATGCAATAAGGCAGATGAAACTGAGGCTGAGACAAGGTTACCCAGTTGATTTCCAGGTCCTTACACTACACACATGTCTGGCTGCATTCACTCACTGCTGGATCTAGGATATGATATCTCGATTTACACTGGACTCCGCGACAGAGTTCTTGTTTGGGAAGGATGTCCACTCACTTTCTGTTGGGCTTGTTTATCCCCCAAATTCCCCCCTAGCTGCGGACGTCGCGTTTCAGACCCACCCTGCTAACATGTTTGCTCGTGCATTCCTTCAAGCCCAGATCCTGACCATCTATCGAGAACGTTTGGGAAGGTATTGGAGGTTGTTCGAGTTATGGAGCGACCGCATCAAGAAGCACATGCAAGTGTGCTACAAGTTCATCGACCCAATCCTGAAAGAAGCTCTGGAAAAGAAGCGGTCACTGAAAGAGGTTATTTCCGAGAAAAATCTGAACGACAGGGAAGTTTTGGAAGGAGAAACATTGCTTGACCACCTCGTCAACTGCACGGAAGGTGGGTGCTTTGGTACTATCACACACCGTTTACATCAGGTTTATCATATCTACAGATCAGAGCATGATCAGAGACGAAATCCTGAATATCATGATCGCAGGGCGTGATACAGTAAGCGTACATCTCTTGGGTAAATCGTGCAGTACGTATTTGAACTTGTGCACTCGTTCTGCGACAGACTGCGGGCACCTTGACGTTTGTGATTTGGATGTTGTCGCAGCATCCCGATGTGCTCCGCAGACTTCGCGAGGAGATCCTGTCTGTGGTCGGTCATTCAAGGAATCCTACATTGGAGGAGTTGCGTGAAATGAAATATTTGAGAGCAGTCATCAATGGTACGCATCGCCGGGTCTGTTGTGCTAAACATTGATTCGAGGTCCGTGAAGAAACACTGCGGCTATATCCCGCGGTGTAAGTCTTTGTCTTTGCATTCGAAGGAACAAAACACTGATCGTTTTGTACCTTAGTCCATTCAACAGTAGGTTCGACTGGTTGTGTTTCCAATAACGACTTTGAACTTATGCATTACCCATAGAACGAGTACCGCCCCGGTAATCTTACCTGCTGCCAATGGAGGAAAACCCATCTATGTTCCTGCAAACACCCGGCAAGGAAAAAAAAAACGAATCACTATAACTATACTGAGACAAGACGTTCCAGCGTCCGTTACTCGGTCTTCCTCATGCATCGGAGGAAGGATCTTTGGGGGCCAGACGGTGAGGATGTTACCAACTTCCCACTAACTCGAATGCTTATGCCTGCTCTCGCAGCGGAGGAATTCGACCCGGATCGGTTCCTGGATGAGCGCCTTCGGAAATACTTGACACCCAACCCGTTCATCTTTTCTCCATTCAATGCCGGCCCAAGAATTTGTATGGGTCAACAGGTAGAGATGCTATTGCTTAAGCAATTTTCCTCTGACGTTCTGCTGCCTTGCCAGTTCGCATACAGTGAAATGTCTTACTTCCTCACTCGCCTCTTGCAAGCATTCTCCTCGATCTCCCTTGCGGAGGATGTGCAGACCCTTGCCCCGGCTGAATGGGCCAAGGCTCCCGGACGAAAGGGTGTAGAAAAGGCAATCATCAGGTCTCATCTTACATCATACGTCCATGTCAGTGTCGCGAACATGATGACATCCATGAATACTTCTGACGTCGTGTGTAGGATGGCTTATGGGTCAGGATGGAATGGTCCCACAGAGACGAGGACGACTAATGATGTCGTCTCAGAAGCGTGCATCATCCAGCTGGCTGGCCTCGCCGTGGTGATGGAACGTGTGTGCGTACGCACCCATACCATGTACTCAGAATTCGAGTCTATGTAAACATTTATTTCTGGGAGCGACCTCATCCGAACCCTGGCGTCTGGCAGTAGCACTACCGGCTACTTGGCGCTGACTTGCGTAATTTCTTTGGACGCCGAAGGGGAGGGCGGGGGGTGCGAAGAGGGCGTGTGCGCCGATTCCGGTGTGGTCGTTTCGGGGTTCGCCGTCGGTGATGACGCGCTGCACGAGGGCGAGGTATTGGTGCTCTTCGTGGGTCATGGTAGTAGGAAGGAAAGACGCGACTTTGACGACGCGCTGATTGAACACGTGTGTCACGTAGCACACGTGATATATGTCACGTCACACCGGGTATTAGGAGGAGTCTGGAGTCAAGCGTGCAGTGTGGCATGCTTCGACGTGTCTCTGCGTTTCGACCTGTCGTCGTGTCGTGCAACTGGATACATACCGGCCATGAGTTGCCCTTTTCAACCACGCCAACACAAGAAATGTCGCACAAGATCCACAGAGCGAGGGTCAACACGCTGCTCTTCGGCGCAGACAGACTCCTTCTCACCCCGCGCGCCGTCACGCTCGAATCCTACCTCATGACCAAACTCTCCGACGCCAAGTTTTACAACACATACCGTTCCATCGCATTCATGCGTCTGACCCGGTTCTGCTTGGAAAGACATTTATTCGACGTCGCCCTCGCCCTCCATGACCGCATGCTCAAGGAGGGCTTCCTGGCCGTCCATTCCCTCTCTCTCCGCATGTCCGCGCTCAATGTCGTCCGGAGAACGACAAACCTCAGGGGAGTCGTCCTTCCCTTGAAAAAAATCTTTGAGCAAAAGGCGTACGACGTCCCGGCGTTCATGGACCTCGTCCATTATCTGACAGACGATAAACACGCGCCCGGTGCACTCGTAGACGACCTTGCCCACGCATTCATGTTCATACGCCAGATCAAGCTCAGCGAGTATCCAGACCTCGTCGGTGAGCTTGCCAGCATCAATATGCGTGCCGACCGTCTGGACGCCGCACAAACCTGGCTCCAGGTCTTTGAGGACGTGTGTGGCGCGCAAGGCGTTCCACCGGACGTGACCCCGTATTCGGACATTATCAGTACCCTCAATGACATCGATCCCAAGAACGGTGACGCGATTCAGGATGTGCTCTTTCGCATGCAATCGGCCGGCGTCTCCCCGGATGCGAACGTGTTCAACGCACTCATCCGCGTCAATTTCGTTCAGCAACGGTATCACGAAGCATTTGCGCTCTACCACGTTCTCATGGAGAAACGATCTGACGACCTGATGCCTAATGATGTCACCTACAAGATGCTCTTCCGTGCTATAAACTTGCTTAGCCACCCACGTTTAGCCCGGAGAAATAGACGCCCAGAGAATGCTGTTCCATCTCGAAGGCTCTTCCGAGAGATGCTCGCGTGCCACTTGGAACAGACCAAAGATCAGCCGTTAGGGCGGTCGACCGTCGTCTCCGTGTCTGCACTCCATCTCGCGCTTCGCACATTCATGGCACGCGAAGATTACGCCGCGGCATTCATCACCATCCGCGCTTTACCCGCATTTGGTTTTCAACCCAATCTCCAGACCTATCTGATTGTCTTTGTGAACCTCCTCGATCGCATGAAACACGAGGCGAATCTCCCTCGCTCAGAAGGCTCCTACCGTCTCGTCGATTTCCTCACGCACCTCCGCCCCAACGAAGATCCAGACTTACACACCCTGCTAGATCGTATCCGGCAGCACCAGCCCGCGTTCGAACGCACAGGCTCATCCTCCGTCGGCACCGAAACCATTTCCCATCTCCTCAGTCTCGGAGAACACGCTCGGCCCACAGACGACGATCTCCCCGACGTACCCTCCCTCCCTCGCTTCCCCTCGCTTCCCCATCTCCGCCTACGACACGCACAGATACCGACTGTCACGATGCTGACAGGCGCCGAGGACCTCGCCCCGAACAGGCGCGCGTTCTTTTCGCCCGTTCCTCTTGCGCGGATCATTCACAAAGCGCTTCTGGGTGAGTTGTTCCGCAAGGCGGTGCATCGGGGCGTGGACTGGGATTGGAAGGGCGCAGCGGGGCCCATCGTCGAGGAGACCCAACGGGAGATGGTTCCCGAGGGTATCGCGAGGGGAACAGAGGTGTTAGAGAGGCGGGAAGAGAGGAGGGAGGGCTTGTTGCCGTTTGCGGCGGCGAGGATGAGACGCCGGAGACGGAGCGCGCGGGGTGGCCGGGAGATTGCATTTGACTTTTGAGAGTTAACTTCGCGAAGGTGTGGCGGGGGTTGGGCGGGGATCGTGGTTTTTGCGCATCTGACGTACTTGTGGCACTCGGCATCGTTGGCCTACCTAAAGGGGCCCAGGCAAGCGAAGATGATGAAGCGACTATTCGTGATATGGAAACCCTGATGAGGATTGGGGGCCCGCGCGAGATATGTATCTCTTGAGCTCCTCGGGAGTGTAAACCAAACACCATGTATGTATTGCTCTTTCATCAAATGTCTATTAGTCGGAATGGGGCGTCTGTTATTCACCGTGTTCCGCCTCCATCAGTTGAAGCGACTACCGAATTCGTTGGGTCCGTTGTCTTCCCCCCAACGTTTACTGGTGATATGGACCACCCCCTTCTTGCAGACGAATGCATACCTGACGTGTCTCGCAAACACCAGTAACACTTCTGTCTTCTTCGGACCATCCATCCCCCAAACCATGACCGACCCATTTGTGTACAGCATCCTAATTATGGCCGGCCGACAGCATTCGTCATCAGTGGTTTAGACGACGACTTCAGAACGAACAACTGGACATCAACGCATTCATCCTTCAGACGCTTGCAATTGCTTGTAAACCTTTGGCCGAAGAATGAAAGATGTAAGCTCAAGGATGAAACTGTGGCCGTTCACTCACTAACAGCGTTTCACTTACGTTGCTTGTGAATCGATGTTATCGAGACGAGCCAAGTGCGACAGGTATGGAAGCAAAGGGATCTAACTTCTGTGAGTGTGACATAAGATGTTGTCAGTGAATTGCCCGATGAGTCAAGCGCTCTCCGAGCGGATCCGACGAAGAAGACGAAGAAGAAGGGCTTGATGAGATAGGCCATACATACTTATATGTAGTATATTCACGCGAATAGAGGGATGGCATCAAGAGCGCGAGAAGCAGGATCGAGATCCGTACGAGAAGAAGAAGAGTATGAATGGGGGAACGACGGTCCTGTGAGAGGGCTTGTGATCGGACCCGCGGAAGCCTGACCAAGAGGAGATCGACCCCTCTATATATCCACCCCGATGAAACGGGTACTGGCGATCGTCACGACGTCGCATCGGCGACGTTCTCTCGGCGTGCGATGCAACGTCACGGTCCGACCATCGACTTACACTAAACGTGGGGCGTTCCCAACTTCCCGGTGTATCCATGCGTTCGTGATCGCTTGCCGATCGAGCCACACACTGGCAGTTGAGCCGCAGCCGTTGACTCTGCTGTCAAATGTCGTTCTATGCACGTCGTTCGTCGGCCTGCACCGTTGTTCCAACGACAGACACTGTCAGTGTATCAAGGATACAGGGACGTCGCTACAATAGTACAAGCCTACTTCAAGGCACACGGTGGCGGCGTTTAGTGACGTGTTGTGAGTCAAGTCCCCGACTCGGGCTCCCACGGTAGCAGGGGTGCTGCGACCCCTGCAAGCTGGCTGCTCGGCCTCGGCAGGTCACCGAGTTGGGAGTACAGCCGTCATGATCTTCTCGCACTGATTTTTTTGGCATCTTGACGGAAAAAAAGACCGCACAATTGATGGATTCGTTCAACTTGGTAGCAGTAAGAAACATGTTTCTTGAATCGTCGAAGAAACAAAGCAGTTTTGAAAACGTGAGCAAGTATGCCTGTGTGGTACTACTCGATATTCGTATTGTCCTGTGCTCACCCGTCATTTTCCTCGGCGGGGGGTTTTTTTTTTTTCTGAATCCGAACTGATCGTCCAGCAGGGTCCCGCCCATTCTCGATGTTTGATGCCAACCAAAATGCCGCTCATTCAAGTCCTTGCCGTTCAGCGCTAATCCCCCCGCTTTTCTTATGATGCGATGTGGGCAACAGATTTGTCATTTCGAATACAAACGTGCAACCATTCCAAGGGTATAGGGTGAAGTGAAGAGGTAGATCGAAGAACGAAGATGCTAGTGCCATGCTAGCAGTGCGATCGACATGCCTCGGAAACCGACGAAATACAAGGGGGTATATTAACCATCGCACCTTTTTTTTGGGGGGGAGGGAAAGGGAGATGCGATCATAACCAACGGCGATCGACAGCTGACAGCGACGCCCTCACAGCTTAAAAGATGTTGCTCTTTTCGCGACGCATCATCATGCGTTTCGAATGAGTGCCGTAGTCAGCACTACACGTGCTCGACGCAGTCGGTGTGCTGGACTTGCTGGCATGCGGTAGGCTGGACGCAGGGGCCAAAGAAGCATGTACAGTGGGTGTACCGGACCCAGTCGCAGAGGTGGTCGTGGTCGTGGTCGATGGGCCCGAGTTCACGAAGATGTCATTCTGAGCACCTATCATACGTCATCCGTCACCGAGTTCGCTACCACACATAAAAGAGGGGGAGAGAGGGACATCGAACACGTACCGTCCTTGAAACCACATTTCGCATTGTACACTGGGGTCTTGGGGTGCCCGCTCAGATCATACCCTTCAACTTCTATGTTGTTCGAATCCAGTTGATTCCAGATAATCATCTGCTTCGGTCCCTGCACACACTTGCTTGGATCATCTTCGCACCAGACAGGCGGCTTCGGAGTTCCGATTGTCTTGGCCGGCGTCGAGTCAGGAATGACTTTGCACTTGTAGGGGAACATGTATATGTTTGGTTGACCACATCCATTTGCAACCTGTATCACAAACACTTGATCAGTGAGCAAAACGATTGGTATTGAGATCATCCGCTTACCCAGAGGAACTGTTGGTCGCCGGAGCGAAATCGTGATCAACAGTCATATAGAAGAAAACTGGTTCTTACAGTACAAAGGCATCCCTCGGGGGGACAGGCAGGCATACCTGAGGGGACGTCGTACGTGGTTTTAAGGTGCCACGGAGTACTGCACAGCAGCGGTTAGCACATCCTCACAAGGAAGAGAGACAAATGATGGGGCGAAGGAGAGCTCACTTGTATCGCACGCTGAAGACAACGAGATTTTCAGGTGTCACCTTGCTGATTTCTGACTGTATAACATGCATGACCATCATCGACAGATAAGGGCATAAGAAACCGAGAACAAACCTCGTACGCTATAGCAAAGGCAGTACCCGCAGCCATGGATTGATTCTGGGCATGGACTGATCGAGCAAGCCCCTTCAGACAACGCGGGCGAACGTGAAGATGAACTCACGGTTTGGCGAAGGGATGCAGCCACTGGTAGTTGGTTCAAGCCCGCCCAAATTGTTTATACTATAAGGCTCTTGATGATCACGCCCGTCTCCCCACAGGGTTACATTCGGATGATCGAGTGAGGTGAAGGCACGATTCTCTGCTATCTCCATCGTGAAGGATCCACCAGCTATACTTGAGAGTCAAAAAATGCAAGGTAAATTCGTAAGGATTTGCGTTCGAGTGGTGCACAAGAAAGATGAGCGCACAGTTCTACAAATTCCCCCTCATCGGGTGGAAACTCGTCGCACTGCCAAGTCGTGATGAACATCGGAGTGTCCTTTGAAATGATTAAAAGTCACCCTATTGTGGTGGTGGAACCAGAATTCGTTGTAAGTCAGGTTGTAAAGAGGTTGTACTGCTGCATCGGAGTTGAGATTGACTTTGTTAGGCTCCGTTCCCTGCCAAAGCACAGATGCAAATGAAGTGTAAGCTGGGGAATTACAGTATGAAGGACGTTAAATCACATTGAGACAATACATCGCCTTGTGAAATGGAGCCATGTGTGCATGGGCGAGACCAGCTATGGTGATTGAGGCCCATATCCCAACTTTGAATGGGTGGGTGGGCATTGCTTAGACGAATTAAGGGACAGGGATTTCGATAGTTTTTAGTCAAGAACCAGCGTGACCGGAGGAAAACGAAAGAATTCTACGGATCAGAAGAAATGAATGGGCGAGCGGACGTTTGGAACTGTTGCGGTGCGTCCACTCTTCTGAAATTTATAGGCCCTACAGGAACCGCGAACACCCTGATACAATGGCGACCTCCAGCATCATAGCAGAGGACATTGCATGCCCTGTGGAAACAGTAACGACAGCATTACCGCGAGCTGAGTCGAAGCCTCGGGTCAATACGAAAGGTTCGCTCATTTCTCCAAGCGGAATGAAGCTTGCCAAGGCACATTTGCCTCGTTGCATGGGAACTCGGAATATGCATCCAAGCCTTTGGAAGCGCGTGACGTCGAACGCCATCCTACCAGAGTTGTCTTGGATACAGAGAGGGCTGTGAGGGGGAGTATGCTGTCAAACCTGAAATATAAACTTCGAGATTAGTGACGGGACGTCATCAGATGCCACCGCTTGTCAGCTCAAATATCTCAAATGAACAAGTTCTGCTAGTCAAGCCTCCGAAGGCGTACGTGACTTGAGATACCTCCAATTTCGTGCGCGCGATCTCCGGAACCAAGGCGAACAACCAATGAAAGCTTTGCGGGAGCTACCGTGCAGGCAGGTAGCATCGATTAGGTGGAGAGAGAGTGGTGGTGGTGGCTACTAACAGTATAATGTGCCAGAAGCGAGGGTTCACAAGGATCATCATCGATCATCAGTAGGCTAAAGATGGAACTCACGTGTTGATATACTCGAATGTATGATCGATTGATTGATCAACTCAAAGATATGACTTGGGTACAGACGTGCAGCAATTGCCAAAAATGCACCAGAACGACATGTTGTGACCTCGCTGTACAACGCGCCATGATTTTTTGCAGTTGGTACGACGTGTTCCAATAGGAATTGACACGCCTGGCCTGACTTGGAATCATTTGTTGCGGCAACAGCCTGTGACTCGTCTCTGGATCCTACATTGACACTCGACATGATGACCAGAGACAGGAAACGAGATTTCGACTCAATAAGACTATGGGTGGTCTGACAGCGCGGGAACAAAAGTCTGTACAAGCCTTCTGTATATTGAGGAACAGGGGTGACAATCGTTGGTGTTGTTCAACGGGGGTGTGGGGGAAGACACCAGCATTCCCAGGGTCTAGACTCTACCCCTGGGAATGTCGGTGCTTATTTCTTTCCCCCGCGGGCACACGGGACTGCTCAGGGTACGTCTACTTGCACCACCTCGCAAACTGACCACACATCCATTAGGGACTCGGATCTGTATGAGGTGATTTGATTTGATTGCTCCGCTAAGTCACCTCGCGGATCAGCGCTCAGCTCTGCCTTGTCCACTGGGCCAGGGCTCTTGGCTTTGGAAGCCCCTCGAGCAAGCGAGGTGTTTTCGCTGACATGCCTCGTGCTGGCCTGCTAGTGATAAGAAAGCTTCTGGCGCTACAACGGATGCTACGGGTGGCCGATCGGAATGAATGCGGGAAGAAATCGAAGCTGCTCAGTGCTGGGCTAGTGTTTGAAGAGCCACAGGCGGGCCCGTGGAAAGCCATGCTGCAATAGCGTCACCTTCGCCATGAACGTGGCGATCCGATGGCATGCCCAGATGAGACCGTGATCAATGATAATTGGCTACTCGGTCTCTGAAAATCGCAGATACTACGTTACTTCTCGCCGCCAAGTGACGGTTATCTCTCTTATCGCGAAACTCCCATCGTGAAAGTACAGCTAAGGATTGTTGATCATGTCTCCGTCACTGATCTGCCTGAAGAAATACGGGCCCGCCTGCGGAAAGCCACAATTGAACCGCGTATGGCGTTGCCATATCCATGAGTGTCGCGGTCCGATGGTATTCCCAGTTGTTGCACGGCCCGGGGCATGGTGTGATGCGGCTGTTTACTCTTCCAAATTTGCTCAGTCGCGTACGCGCATCGTTGGGTCGCCATCGTCTACCTCTCCCAGGATCCATATCCACCAGCTCATAGTACAACACCAATTCCTAATCAAGAGATCTAATCAAACAACTGTTCGAGGGAGACTTTTCCCTAAGGGTGTAAAGCTGTGGTCCCTACCCAGCGTCATCAAGTCGTGGTCACTCCTAGTCCTGACGGTTTCTCGCAGTTGAATCATTATCGAGCAATTTTCATCATCACTCCTGCCAGTGTCTGATGGGCCGGTTCGTGCCTGAATTGGATCCTTGATCGGATGCATGAATGGTGGCTGCTTCTGCTTGGAGTGGAATAGATGTTGGTGGGGGTGGAGGAATGGGAATGTAACAGTGATTGTGGCCGAGGGGGCTGAATGTTCAACGTTCAACGACGAACGAAAGATTCAATCATCGACCAGCACCGACAGTAGCCTCACAGACGCTCGAAGCGAGGTGCCGCTCCCCGGTTTCCGTGAAGTGAGTCATGCAGGTCTTCTCGACATGTGTTCATTGGAGCATAGCACGTAAACTCAACCTTGATAATATATTACAGTTACTCGCGAACCTCACGCAAACAATGATCTGAACAACTGTTCCTGTTCCATGTGGATGTCGGCTTTTTCGCGGGCGTGGGGCAGGATGTCTCCGCCAGTATACTTGGCTCTTCAAACGTAATCAGCAAGCTCGGCACTTGAAAAAAACGTACTGAATAGCTCTTCAAATTTCCCTTTTCGTCTGCCGTTCTCCGATCAGAGCTCTCTCGTGTCTTTACACAGATATTGTATGAGCGCTGAGCGCTGCTGCTCGGAAGCCGTCCTTTTCATAAAAGCTACCCTGACAGCGGGGAGCGGGTCGCCGTAGAAGGGTCGCACGATCATCAAGGACATCCGTACCGAGTACTAAGAAGCCATCACAATCGCGTTGAGGACGGCATGCTTCTCTTATTTTCTCTTCCGACTCGGATTGGCACCCGGAAACTCCATGAAGTAATATTAATTGTGATGTGGACCGTATAAGACCTGGCAACAACTCGAAAACTTTCGTCGTCGTTGCTCACGATGGCGCTCGTGCAATGTCGCGACAGCGATGGATGGCAATGGACCTCCCGGCTGAGAGACTTTGACTTGTCCCTCTGTGCCGGAGAAGGCATTGTTCTCACCTCATTTCTTGCCATCCTTGTTGTCACCGCCCTCGTACGCTTCTGTCTGCTGTCGTATGCTCCCCGGCGTGACATCTCCCGCAACAGCCGCTGGCGACTCTGGGCAAAGCTTGTGGGTGTGTTTCGTTCGTTTCTTGTGCCCGCTGATCTCCAAGGTTTTAGACACTCCTTGGCGTTGCGTTCTTGACCAGTCTGGCCAACCTCACATTTGTTCTTGCCGACCAGATCAATACAGCTGTTGAACTGCCTCATGCACTTGAGCCTCTCGCGCTCCTCCTCGCCCTGTGCTTGACCCATTTCAACCATCTCCGAACACGGTCATCCTCCTCCATCCTCTTACTCTTCTGGCCTTGCTACGCCATCGCCCTGTCTATTTGGACACGGTCTTATGTGCAAACATTTCCCATTACGCCCCTCGTTCCTTTGAAATGGGCTGTTGTCTTTCTTGGGCTGCTTTCCTTTGCACTTGAATGCATATCTCCTGACGATACCCCTGAATCAAATACCGAAAACCCGACGCTTACGGCCAACATATTCAGCGTGTGGTCATTTGCCTGGCTGACCCCTCTCTTGCGCAAAGGATCTCAGGTCGTCGTCACTGAGGATGATCTGCCGGCACTCCTTCCCCGTGACGAGTCTGCCAATCTTGGAGATGATCTTCAATGTGCTATTGAGAAACAGTGAGTACAATCGGACACTGGTAAAGCACCGTCTAATCCCCCCAGCTCCGGATTATGTACTGCCCTCTTTATTGCCTATGGCGGTCCCTATCTCGGTGCTGGACTGCTCAAGCTCCTCCAGGACAGCTTAGCCTTCGCCCAACCCATTCTCTTGCGCACCCTCTTGTCCCATATCTCTGAATACAAGGACAACAAGCAAACTGGCCTCATGGCCAGTGCCACTCCCCTCTTGGGTTACACTGTCGCTATCCTCATGTTTGCCTCGTCCATGGCCCAAACTATCCTCCTTCACCAGGTAATGTGAGATCCCGCATCCCGCCATTTCGTGGCTCAACGGCATATACTTTCCAGAATTTCCAGATCTGTGCCAAGACTGGCATGCGTGTCCGTGCCGGGCTTGTCACGGCCATATACAAAAAGTCACTCGCTCTCTCCAGCGATGAACGTGGTCGTGCTACTGGTGATATCGTCAACTTGATGTCAGTCGATGTGACTAGGTTACAGGATTTTTGCTCCATAGGTCTCATGGTCATCTCGGGACCCTACCAGGTATGCGAACCCCCGCTTCGAACCAGCCCCAGCTCTTGACTTCAGCTTGTGTTCAGCTTACCCTTGCGTTCGTTTCACTGTATAACCTCCTTGGATGGTCCGCGTTCGTTGGTGTGACTATCATGTTCTTTTCCATACCCTTGAACACGTTCATCGCCGGAATTCTCAAAAGGATGCAGGAGCAACAAATGAGGAACCGAGATAAGCGTACCAGGTTGATGAGCGAGCTTCTCGCCAATATCAAGAGGTGAGCTCACTGTCCTGCCAATGCGACGGCGTACGCTTATGTCCCGGAAAGTATTAAGCTTTATGCATGGGAATATGCGTTCCTTCGTCGAGTTTTGCACGTCCGCAATGATTTGGAGCTGAGGATGCTCCGAAAGATTGGTATCGTCTCAACGATGAACACGACTCTCTGGAATGGTATTCCGTGTATGTGTTTTAGCTCTCGGTACTCTCCCTTATGCTCACTGTGCCATAGTGATCGTCTCATTCAGCTCTTTTGCAACTGCATCAGTGTTCTCGGAAAGACCACTCACTGCCGATGTGATCTTCCCTGCTATCTCCCTCTTCATGCTTCTTTCACTCCCTCTTGCAATGGTACATAAAAACATCTTTGATCGAATTACTGTTACTCACCTCTTACCCTGTATTCAGTTCAGTCAAGTGGTGTCCAACATCATGGAGGCCCTAGTTTCTGTCAACCGTCTCTC
This sequence comes from Xerocomellus intermedius, assembly GCA_038090955.1. Taxonomy (NCBI): domain Eukaryota; kingdom Fungi; phylum Basidiomycota; class Agaricomycetes; order Boletales; family Boletaceae; genus Xerocomellus; species Xerocomellus intermedius. Next base: position 30,099 of record JBBPNP010000256.1, read on the forward strand.
CGACTTCCTACGCGCCGAAGAACTCCAAAAGGATGCCGTGACGCGGATCGAGAAACATCCATCGTGTATAGGCGAGGATGTTTTGTCGATCAAGGGTGGTGATTTCCAATGGACCAAAAATGGCATTCAGCCTACGCTTGAGGGAATTGATTTGACGGTCCGGAAAGGTGAGTTGGTAGGAATACTTGGGAGAGTTGGGGCTGGTAAAGTGAGTATGCTACTCGACTAGGACTCTTGTGTATCGATGACATTTGGGTGATGACCATAGAGCAGTCTCCTGTCTGCCATCATTGGTGACATGCGGAAGACGGAAGGGGAAGTAGTGTTGTCCGGTAGCGTAGCGTATGCCGCGCAGAATCCATGGTGTGTCAAGTCTAGCTATCGACATTGAGCTTACTCACCCATGTTAGGATTTTGTCCGCCACTGTCCGCGAAAACATTCTGTTCTCGCACGAGTACGACGCGTCGTTTTATGACCTCGTTCTTGAAGGTGCATACCCTGATATTCGACACCAATGCCTTTTTCCTCACCATTTGTGCTCAGCTTGTGCGTTGAAGGCTGATTTGGCGGTGCTCCCCCAAGGTGATATGACTGAAGTTGGCGAGAAAGGTGAGCTTCTGGTGGAACCTCCTTGTGAGTATCTAACCAAAATGTGGTCGTGCAGGCATCACTGTAGGTTTCCTTTGTCGTTGGTTACCCCGCGTCTCTCATTCACGATTCCAGTTGAGTGGCGGACAACGCGCTCGCGTTGCACTTGCGCGCGCTGTGTATGCCAGAGCTGATCTGTGAGTTGGTTACTGGAAAGTCGTTCCCGCATGCTAACTCTCGCTTGTAGTGTCCTCCTTGATGATGTCCTGGCTGCGGTCGATTCTCATGTTGCTCGCCACGTTTTCGGTGTGCTAGTTGTCATCTTGTTCACAACACCATTTGATATCGGGTCTTCTTTAGAAAACGTCATTGGTCCTCAAGGTCTTCTCGCTACCAAAGCTAGAATTCTCGTTACGAACAGCATCGCATATCTCAGGGATTTTGACCAGATCGCATACATGCGGCGTGGTATCATCCTTGAGTGCGGATCATATCGCCAGCTCATCATGACCCTCGATGGCGCGATTCGTAATATGGTGTAAGTGACATCACAAGCGTGTTTCAGGTGGTTTAAGTGCTCCGTTGCAGTAAAACCCACGCTGCAAGTGGTTCTTCGTCTGGTGAAACGAGCGGAACAGCTACGCCATCCGGGTCAAGTGGAAGCGGTAGCACCACACCGACGACGCTCGTCGGAGAGTCCGGACCAGATGAGAAACTGGAACGGCGCCCAAGCTTCAGCAAAGCGGTAATAGCCCCTCTTCCTCCCGTCCGCCAGCCAATGAGTTCCGGCTTGTCGAAAGAGCAGAGCGAGCATGGGCGCGTGAAGAAAAAGGTCTACATCCAGTACCTCCAAGCTGCATCCAAGATGGGCTTTTGTTTCTTTGTGCTCGTAACTGTCCTGGGGCAGATGGTGTCGGTCATGTCCACGATGATGCTTCGTTTCTGGGGTGAGAGAAACCACGAGTCAGGAGCGAATGCTGGGTTGACGGATCCATATCTGCTTGGATATGGGTTCTTGAGCTTGGCGTCGATCGTGTTGTCTGCGGCTGCCGGATTGCTGATTATCGTGTTGTGTTCGCTGAGGAGTTCCAAGTATTTGCACGATTCGGTGCGTTGGCCAAGTCTTGGTGGGAAGAGAGCTAACACATTTTGTTGGGGCAGATGTTAGAGTCGATTATGAGGGCGCCATTGAGCTTTTTTGAAATAACGCCCATCGGAAGGTATGGCGATCTTTTGATTATCTGTTGGATGAGACGAACCGTGATTGACTGAAGAACGTAGGATCTTGAACTTGTTCTCGCGTGATATCTATGTCGTTGACTTGGTTCTGGGGAACGTGAGCACCCACTCATTAAGTAGTTCTTGCCCCTGCTAACATCGCCACTAGGCCATCTATAATTTGGTCAGAACTTGTGCCGCATGCGGATCCATTCTTTTGGTCATTAGCTTCAGTTTCCCTCCTTTCCTCCTCACCGTCATTCCTCTGACGTGGTTCTATACCCGGGTGACTGCGTAAGACATCCGATTAGTGTTTTGTCCACATCTGATCCGAGTTTCCTCAGCTACTACCTCTCGACCTCGCGTGAACTCCAGCGCCTGGACGCCGTCTCCAAGTCACCCATCTTTGCTTGGTTCTCCGAGTCCCTGTCCGGCCTCTCCAGCATCCGAGCATATGGCCAACAAGCCATCTTCACCGCACACAACGCGCGCCGGATCGACCGAAACCAAATGTGTTACCTTGCCAATTTCTCCGTCGACCGATGGCTCTCCGTCCGTTTGGAATGCGTTGGTTCGTTCATCATCTTGTTTACTGCGATCTTGGCCGTCGCTGCCATGGCGACCAGCGACGTGGATGTTGGCCTTGTCGGACTAGTTCTCTCCTACGCATTGAGCGCGACGGGCTCCCTGGTGAGTACAGTCGTCCACTTGCGTGCGTCGTTCGTTGCTGAAGGTGGGCCGCGTAAGAATTGGCTCGTGCGTTTGGCGAGCCAGGTCGAGCGGGACATTGTCAGTGTGGAACGCATCGTCCATTATACCAACGAACTACCTTCGGAGGCACCCCGCGAACTGTTAGACAGCAGGCCGCCTGAGGGTTGGCCCGGTGCTGGCGAGGTGAAATTCTGGTAGGTCACGCCATGTTGATGTGCTGGGTTGGAGGAACTCACGTAGCGTACAGCGAGTATTCGATGAAATACCGACCCAAACTGGACCCAGTGTTGAAGGATATTTCACTGACGATCGTATGTATCCCTTCCCCGGTGTATCTCGCTTTCGTTCTGATATTCCTTGGATCAGAAACCAAAGGAGAAGATTGGTATCGTTGGAAGGACAGGTGCTGGAAAGTCGTCGGTGGGTCTGATTGCTTGCTGTGTGTTCGTTGCTCCTTCTGACCCTTGTGCGACAGCTGCTCCTTGCGCTGTTCCGCATATTGGAGGCGACGTCTGGGAAAATCTTTATCGATGGCGTGGACATTAGCACGATCGGGTTGCATGACTGTATGTCCATCGAGCAGTATTCCACAGCACCACACTGATTGACACATCCCTATCGACAGTGCGATCGGTGATCTCCATCGTTCCTCAGAGCCCAGACATGTTCGAAGGTACGCTGCGAGAGAACATCGATCCCGTCGGCGAGCATCACGATGTGGACATTTGGGCTGCGCTCGAACACGTGCGTCATCCATTTTTCATGACACGTCCACTCGGACGGCTGCTCGCTTCAGTCTGACTGACTTCACGTCGTCCCATCGTCCCCCAGGCTCATCTGAAGTCGTACGTGGAGAACCTTCCAGAGGGACTCGATGCGCCCGTTCGAGAGGGCGGATCATCGTTGTCGGCTGGGCAACGGCAACTGTTGTGTTTTGCACGGGCGCTGTTGAGAAAGGTGAGCAACTGCTCGGCTTGAGAGTGCTTCGCTGACGAGCTGCGTCTTGCGCGCGCGTGTGATAGTCCAAGGTACTCGTCCTCGATGAAGGTACGTTTGGGCACGCCCTCATTTCAGGTTCGCGACGTGGTATTGACGGGGCAGTACGGTACGCTAGCGACGTCAGCCGTTGATTTGGACACGGACGCTGCGGTTCAAGAGATCATTCGGGGACCCTTGTTTCGTGACGTCACCATTTTGACGATTGCGTACGTCGTGAAACGAGAGAGAGAGATGATGATGACGGCTGACCCCCTTTCTTTGATTTCAGACACCGATTGAACACGATCATCGAGTCGGATCGCGTGCTAGTGCTCGACTACGGTCGCGTGGCAGAGTTTGATGCACCAGAGGTGTTGTTGGCGGACACGACGAGCAGGTTTTATGCGATGGCATTTGAGGCGGGGTTGGTGTACGACGTAGGGGAAGATGGAGTGAAGACGGAGGAGGCAGCGTAAGCGTCAGTGGAAAGTACAGGAGGGCAGACAAAATGAAGGCCAGTTCATCCACACTCGCCTTCCCACCTATATATTGTTATCTCTATATACCATGTACCTCGTGTTGTCGACGTTGCGACTGAATGAAGTCCTCCAGTTGATGCTAATACACATACCGACTGTTGTTACGGGCCAAATGATCTGCCCTATCGTTTTACCTCGTATTTTTCCCATCCGATCTCGTCAAGCTTGTCTACCTTGCCCAACACCTCTTTTGCGAGGCCATCGAGGTATTCTTCCATTGCCGCGAAGAGATGCGGCATACCTGCGCCAAGAATGCGGACGGCAAGCAGGCCTGCGTTCATGCCCCCATTGATCGCGACCGTCGCCACTGGTATACCACGCTGTGCGGCAGTCGCGGAAGAGTGTGAGTATACCGTTCAGTGAAAACGCTAACCAAAAGAAAAAAAGGCGTCCTACCGGCATCTGCACGATACTATGTAACGAATCCACCCCATCCAACGCACTCCCCTTGACGGGGACACCCACTACCGGGACGCTGGTCATTGCCGCTACCATCCCCGGCAGATGCGCCGCGCCGCCTGCGCCAGCCACTATGACCCGCAGCCCGCGCGCCCGTGCACTACGCGCATACGAGACCAACCTGTCCGGCGTACGGTGTGCAGAAACGATCGTGAGCTCGTACGGGATGTGAAAGCGGTCGAGGACGCGCGCAGCAGGAAGGAGCGTGGGGAGGTCCGAGTCGGAGCCCATGATGATGCCTACGATCGGGTGCGCGCTCGGGTGGCCGCTCCCGGGGACTGGCGAGGGTGGGGCATATGTATCGATCTCTGCTTGTGTGCTGGGAATGGGGAGGGCGGCCAGGAGGGGGTGGAGGCGCGCGCGCAGGTCGGCATCGGTATCCGCGACGAGAGTGACATGCCCCATTTTCCGGCCCGACCGGCATTCGGATTTACCATACAGGTGGATAGTGCAGCCGGGGATGGTGAGTGCGGTGGTAGTAAAGGCTTGGATGGGGTCCATGGAGGTGGAACTCCCGATGATGTTGAGCATCACGGCGGAAGGGACTTTGAGTGCAGTGCTTCCGAGGGGCAGCCCAAGGATTGCACGGAGGTGATTCTCGTATTGCGAGGTATGGCAGGCTTCGATAGTGTAGTGCCCCGAGTTATGAGGACGAGGGGCAATTTCGTTGATGTATATTGTGCCTGAGGTGATAGTGAGTGAGTGAACGTCCGGGAGGTAGGCGTGAATGAAATGATGCGTACGTACCATCTTGCAAAAGGAACATCTCGACGCCAAAGACGCCAGCGCCTTGAAGTGTTCGAATAGCAGATTCGGCGACACGCTGTGCACGGGAAGCTACAAGGGGATCATGGCTTCGGAGGGGAGCGAAGACGAGGTGGCAAATGTTGTCCTTGTGGACGGTCTCAACGGCAGGATAGGAAAGCACGTCTCCGTCAGTCGTACGTACGACCATGACTGCAATTTCCTTGATGAAGGGGACCCATTTTTCGGCGTATAACGGACGGTTCGAGAGCGCTTGCAGTGCCCTTTCTGCTTGATCAAGCGTCCGAACGACAAAGTTACCTCGTCCGTCGTATGCGAGCGTCCGGCTCTTGAGCATGAAAGGAAGGCCGAGCTGGGTGGCGGTAGCTTCTATCGACTCGATTGTCGGCTCGACTTTGACGAACTCTGAGACGGGACAACCGTTGGTGCGCAAGTATGTTTTCTGCTCGAGCTTGTCCTGGATGACAGCGATCGTAAAGGGGCTGGGATGAATGACAGCCCTCGCCCCTGGTGTCGACTCGATCTCCTTTAACACTGCGACGTCGACATGTTCGATCTCCACAGTGATGACGTCGACTGTGCTCGCGAGTTGTCTGATCCTTTCAGGATCGGCAAACGAACCGTCGATATGAGTGAGCGAGGGCAAACGGGGTGCAATGATTTGTTTTGCTGGTGCTGATTCACCGACGTCAAGGATGATAACGTCGATATTGAGCAGAGAAGCGGATGCTGCGAGCATGCGGCCGAGCTGGCCACCACCTGTTGGGTTCAAACGTGTCAGATGAGCCTTGCGAAGCGGACATGAGATGAACGTGATGATCTGGGAGCAGTAGTGAGGACATCGTGGAAAATTTCCAAAGACGAGAAAAAGCTCACGCGCACCAAGAACGCCGACGACCTTGCTGCTCATCGTCGTGGTCGTGGATGAGCTCACAATGTGGATAAAACACAATCGTAAGTACTAACCGAAAGTACCCGTAGTAATTACGTAAGTGCAAATCACGACCAAATGTCTACTAGTAAGTAGCCAGTTGGTAGTAGTGCTGCCGCCAGGATGAGGTCCCTCCCAGAAACAAATATTTACATGGGCTCGAGGTCTAAGTACACGATAAGGGTGCGTACGCACACACGTTCCATCACCACGGCGAGGCCAACCAACCGGATGACGCACACTTCTGAGACGACATCATTAGTCGTCCTCGTCTCCGCAGGACTATTCCATCCTAACCCATAAGCCATCCTACACACGACGTCAGAAGTATTCATGGATGTCATCATGTTCGCGACACTGACATGGACGTATGATGTAAGATGAGACCTGATGATTGCCTTTTCTACACCCTTTCGT
>JBBPNP010000257.1:0-36554 GCA_038090955.1 Xerocomellus intermedius
AGTAAAGTTGTAACTCGGTGCCACAAAGTCGCCGAGAGATCCTCCGGTAAAGCCATCACAATGCCGGGACACCGGCCCACTGCCCGTCGCAGGTTTTTAGACGGGCTGGTCACTAGACTATGTACGACGTCGGACGTATGTCAATTGCTGCAGTTCCAGATTCGTGTGACGCCCTATCTCCAACCCAAGGGTCACAGGCGGAAACACGAAACCCTGATTTCCAACGGGCTCCACCCTTCCGTCCACCCATCCGTGCCAATCAGGCTCACAATGCTCGCTGTATGCCTATGCATCTGTCCAGCCCCCCCTCCCGGCTTCTTCGTCGCATGCACCGCGTGCTGCCGGATAGTGCACACCGGCGTGAATAGGATTTGGCGATCGATACAAGATGGTATGGTCCGGCTCGCCTTCGTCCGATAGATCCGCCGACTCGGCCGTGTCGCTCGCAAACTCGTCCGCCCCGACGATGGTGCGTCGTGCCTCGAGGTCGTACTGCTCGTACTTGGAGCGGCCCCCATGTGCACATACCAAGGAGGAAATTTGCAAAAGCGGCCTTTGCGGCGACGCCGGCGAGTTTCGAGATGTGACGGCCGCGGTACCGTACGTCGGGCCCATTTCAATTCTTCCTCAACTTATGTAACGCGGGGGTCTAGGGGCTCCATAGGTTGTCTGGTGTTGTTGGTGGGTGGCTTGGATGGCCCAGGTGTGCAGCACCGTGGCTTGTCATTTTGCGCTATGTATAGTTTTTTCTGACACGTCTTGTCTCCAGCTAGCAGCCTTATATCGACTTGTGATGAGTTATCGCCTGCGCCGCTTGTTGCGTCATCGGATTATCCCAATTCTTCCAGCTCCCCCGAGCGGGCGGGCGGGCCCGTCCCTCACTGTCGTTCTGGTGCTTCCAATCAGCCGCGGCATCTCTCGTTCCCTCTCGCTCACCTATCTGGCCTCCTGGCCCGCTATCTTGACTTGACATGTTCGTTTCGTCGTCATTGTCCGAGTCATCCGAGTCACCTTCAAGATGTTCTGGATTGCTGTATAGGTTGCCTGGTATGACCGCTTCGTTTCCCAGCTCATCCCGCGGGTCTACGCGCTCGGTTGTGCCTTCAGCCCGGTTTGTGTCCGAGTCCTTTGACCTCTTTGTGTCATTGCACCTTCTCATTTCATGACTGGTGACTGGTGGAGGTGTGTCTGGGGATGGTTCAGGTACATCGTCGATGTCCGTTGAGGTATGCTGACAAGTTTCTTTGACTACCAATGTCAATCACATGCGTGCCCTTCAAGTTGCATTCCCTCTCTCCCCGGCTCGTTGCATCTCAGTACTCTCCCGTTATCCTGCGCATCTTGGCGCACTTCTTCGACTTCCATTTCAATCTGTGTCCGCGCATTCATGCACAGCACTCCTGTTTCGTTCGACAATGGTCTCGCCCCCCGTCTTGACCTGTCCATCTTCTTGTTCTCTTCACTTGATCCACCGCTCAACGTTTCATCTATGCACAGTGTCAAGCTTGTCGGGCGGTTCGTCTGGCGTCCGTGGTTGACACTCTTCATTGCTGATCTTGCCTGTAGCCTCTATGTTACCTATGTTATCTCTCGGCGCCTTTGACATGCTCGTCTCGACCCTTCCCCCACCATCTCCATGCCTCGTGCCCTCAGGCTTGTTGGGAGGCTCTGTAGGACTGTCTGCCAGTGGATGATGTTCATCACTATCTGTCTCCACAAGGTCTGCCAATGGTCTTGGCTCACTCAACCCAGAACGTTCGTGTGGGCTCCAACATGCCCTATAAAGTCAGGGCCCAGGCCAACTCAAGCCGGCTTTTGAGCTGGCCAAAGCAAAGGCTTCTAGGCCAAGCCAGGCCAAATTGTGAGTTGAATGATCCTGGGCTACCGCAGGGTCGTCCAAATCCGTCTGTCCCTCGAAAAAGAAATCATGTCGTTGATTCCAGATTTCGGACCACATGCCTCAGAGTTCTTGGGGGCTTCCTCAGTTTTCATAATCCCTAGGCAACCCGGGGGTACCAGTGGCGCGGCGCGTTCTGATAATCGATTCGATCAACGACTGAACTCGAGATGGCGGCCCGGGTACCGTCTGCCAAGGTCAAGTTCGGCGACTATAAAATGGACGACTCGCACAGTAACCTGGTTTCCAAGCCTCTTACCACGTCAAGGTCTCGATGGCTCCCAACCTCACTTCCGGTGTTTTCAAGGTCTCCTCTCTTCTCGAAGGCAGCATCCCTGTCGGTGTCGATCTCACACCATCGCCTTTCCAGGCTGTCCACGTCCTAGCGCCTGTCAGCACCGTATGGCAGTTTCTCGTCTCCATCCAGAATGCAAGGCTCACTTCATCCACTGTAGTGGGTAGTCAGGAAAGAAGGCGACAACACCTATCGACTCAGTGTAGGCAAATATCCCTTCACCGGGGTGATTGACGACAAGGTCATTGCTTCCAACGACGCTGAGCAAAGTGTCGAATGGCGCGCCATCTGCCGGCAAGGTGATGACGTATACTCGTGAGTGGCACTATGACATTTTACGTTGTGATTCCGTGTTCCGCTAAGCCGTTCCCTGTTCAGCATCGGACCAGTTGACGATGTGAGCAAGGGGTGGACAGTCTCTTCTGACACTAAGGCCAATTTGTTCTCTCCTGTTGACACGGCAGTTTTCTTATTTGTATCGCAGGTTGAGATCAAGCTAATCAAAGGCGAGCCCCCGAGTCCTTCAACTTGGCAATTGTTCCGGTTTGAGAAACACGTTGACGAATAAGGAGAGATTGTATGTGAGACTCGTGTAGTGGTACGAAGTTACCTTGTACTTATGCGGTGTGCGAAGGAAGAAATGTTGAAAACAAGCGCTCATGCCATCGCCCATTGGATTGCCTTTCTGACTGATATTGGCAGCTTAGCGCTCAGCGCTCAGCCTCCACGCTCAGGCGGGAGGACTTTCCACTACGGGGATTGGCTCACATTGTATTGACATCCTGACTAGTGAATCGGGTATAGCGAACCAATAGCATCATCTCGAAGATACTTAAAAGGAATACCAGCGTATATAAGCACTGGCATGCAGCTTACCCATCTTCACGAAACCTTTTTCCTATCGCGCTCCACCCCTCCGTCCGCTCATCCGCACGAATCAAATTCGCAATGCTCGCCGTATGCCTATCCGACATCCAAACCTCGCTCCTGGCTTCTTCGTCATCTGCACCGCGTGCTGCCAGCCTGAGATAGGTTCTCCTTGACACTGCACCCGATCATCAGGTTTTGGCGAGCGATACAAGATGGTGGCCTGCTGAGTCGCCTGAATCCGATGGATCTGCAGACTCAGCCGTGTCGCTTGAAAACTCACCCTCGGCGACGACAATGCGTCACGCCTCGAGATCGTACCACTACTAGTATGCCATGTCGAGTGGCCCCTGCTCGTCAGGTGGTACGTTGACACAAGATAGAACAGGGTCGCTCGCGTCCATGTTTCTGATCTGCCATTCGACATTTACTTGCATGCAAAGGGGGCTTGTCCAAAGGCTGCGGTTTTTGAAGGTGTCCTGGATTCCATCAAGCACGGACATGGTCAAGCACGTCCACCCAGGGCAAGTCCGAGCCGATCCGTGCGCGAAACGTGCCTCGGTATGGGTTGGAGTATATGAAGGAGCAGCGTTTCCGCGAGACGCTCGATGAGCCCGGTGAGAGGATGCTTGGCGCCCTCATCGAGGCGAGAACAGCATTCTGGCCGACGTGGGATGCTCGCTCCGCGGTAACTGTGATGTAAAATAGGGTGGGGGTGCCCGAGACCCAGTTGACATAGCCCCGTTCGTGGCTTGTGGGTCTGTCGATATTTCAACTCGATTACGGTATGCTGGCCAGGGGGAGAGCATTCGATCAATCAGTCAAGCGTTCTGATCTCTGCACGTCCAGAAGCTACCGTTTTGCGACTCGGATCTGGAACGACACGCAGCCTTGATTAGAGGGAAATAGCAAGGCGAAGAGGTATGCGTTTGTGAAGAGGCTCCTTCTTACCATGGCACGATGGACAGAGAACACGTTTGATGGCGTGCTGATCTCCATTTGTAGATAACAATTGAACATTGCGATCGAGCTCTGAGCCACGGCGACATGTACACGTTACAGTTTAAACCTTGTCATAGTTCTGGGGGTGTTCTAGAAAGCTCAAAATGGAAACCAACACGGTCAAGAGTTCTTTTCCCGGATCTGCTGTCAGGTAATCTCCACTACTTACCCCGCACAAATGTATACTTATAGGTACTTTAGAACCAGAGTGTTGGGACCGAATAATGTTCTGCTACCGGGATGAAAGATGCCGGTAGATCTTACTTAACCTTGTGGGAAAAGTTGGACCTACAGAAGGCGGCATACAATTCCCCGGGGCCATATTTTCGAGGTCAGGGGAAGTGCGAAGACCCACCACAGTCGTACCAGGCACTGTGACTTGAATCTCGGGTTACCAAAACGTCGTCTAAATTGGTTTCTCCCTCGAAAGAGATCCACTTACCGCTGGAGATCTATAGCACGGAAATCAGGGATGCGCCACTTGTAGATCCACAGACTCTGTCACCGATTTTAGGTGTCGGAGTATGGTCGCTCCATTTTCCAGTGCCATTACGCCGTAAGTACCCCAGCTCTCGGGGATTTCCTCAGTTTCCACACTTAAGTAATATGCAATTCATCGGTACCAGGGGAGCCGATCCGAAGAGCAAACGAACAAACCACGGTGCCGGAAGGTTCGAAGCTTGCTGGATCGAGACTGTACCACGATATCCGGCATCCAAAAAAAAAAGATATCAATTCCCTGGTGACGTGGTCGACTCTTGCGGTTCTATGTGCATACGACTTGCATTCGGCTGGCTATTTGGCAAGAAAGACACACCGAGCCACCGAGGCGAGCTCCAAGTTACAGCTACCAATCTCCATTTGAGGACGATACTGTCATGCGTGCACAACGAGGCGCGGGGACTCGTCATTGTACGTTGCGCACGGTGATATCCGTAGCAATTGAATACATACCAGCCAGCCGAACAGAGCACATACCAAAGAGGAAGACTGAAAAAGCGTTCATCGAAACGGGGCATCGCCAGTTTCGATATGGTGGCTGGGGTACCATCGGTGAGGCTATAAAACGAACGACTCGCACAGTATAACTCATCCCAAAACCTCTTACCACAGTCAAGGTCTCAATGTCAAACGAACCCTCTAGCGGTACTTCCAAAATCGTCTCTGCTGTTGATGGAAAGACCCCCCTCGGTATCAATCATCCCACAGCACCGATTACTCAGGTTGTGCACCTCAACGCGCATGAGCAACAAGTAGGGTAATTTCTGGCTTCCAACCAGAATGCAAGGCTCACCTCATCGGCTGTAGTGGACACTCACGCTAAGAGGCAACAACCTTTATTACTTCGGTGTAGACGGATATCCCTACACCGGGATATCTGACGGCAAGGTCATTGGTACCACGAGCGCTGCGGACAATGTGTTATGGCATGTCACCAGAGATGGGAATGCATACGCGTGAGTGGTCGTGCTCATTTTTCGCCGTGATTCCGGGTTTCGCTAAGCCGTTCCCTGTTCAGTATTGAAGTAGCTGATGAACCGACCAAGGGATGGACAGTCCCGCAAGTTGACTTTTCGACCAATCCTGCGGTAATTTTTTTCTCCTCTTGACGCGGCAGCTTTTTGATTTTCGTCGCAGATTGAGATCCAGCCAATTGTACCCACCTCGCCGCACTCACCTTATCAATTGTTCCAGTTCAAAGAAAGTTCCGATGAATAAGGAGAGATCGTATGTGAGATAGTGTAGTGGTACAAAGTGCTGTGTCTGAATGTTGTTGTGAATGAAAATCGAATCAAAGAAGTTTGTGATTCCTTTCCAGCGGCTCACTTGAAACGGGATTGATGTGCTCGGTGAATTTTCTCGCATGACATTGACATCTCGACTAGTGAATCGGGTATAGCGAACCAATAGTATCACCTCGAGCCTGGTCGCATCCTCGGTCATGAGTGCTCCTACGACGTACGGCTACAGTTTCGGCTTCGAGTGATCACCTCTCCCCCAACCCAAGGGGTCACCGGCTCACGGGCGGAAACACGAAACCCTTGTTTCCAATCGGGCTCCACCCCTCCGTCCGTTCATCTGCGCGAATCAGACTCGCAATGCTCGCTGTGTGCCTATGCATCCGTCCAGACCCCCCTCCCAGCTTCTTCGTCGCCTGCACCGCGTGCTGCCGGATAGGCTCCCCGTGACTCTGCACGCCGGCGTGATTAGGATTTGGAGATCGATACAAGATGGCATGGTCCAGCTCGCCTTCGTCCGATAGATCCGCCGACTCGGCCGTGTCGCTCGCAAACTCGTCCGCGCCGACGACGGGGCGCCGCGCCTCGAGATCGTACTGCTCGTATTTGGAGCGGCCCCCGTGTGCACCACCACCCGTCGCACGCAGCTCGTCGGGCATGAAGAGGTAGAAAAAGGCCGTGGCGAGGCACGCGCCGCCGACGACGTCGATGAGGTAATGGTGTGTGAGGTACATGGTGCTCCAATAGAGCACGCCGACGTACGTCCACACGTACCGTGCCGTGCCGTCCCAAAACTGAGTGATGAAGAGCGCGCCGAGGGTCGCCCAGCCAGCGTGGAGGCTGGGGAAGGCACCAAATACGAGAGGGGAGTTGGAGAAGGTAGCTTGGTAGCCGTTACCGCCAAAGAGGGCGTCGATGCGGGCGAGGCCGCCAGGGGAGCCGGGGACGTCGTAGGTGGCGGGGGTGAGGCCGTAGATGACTTCGTACCAGGGGGCAGCGCAGGGTATAAGGATCTGGATGAGGACGGCGGTGAGGTTCATGTAACCAAAGGTCTTGGCCCAGGTCTTGAGGGCGAGAGGGGGGCGGAAGAGCCAGAGGAAGAGGGAGAGGACGAGTGGGTAGGTGTAGTGGATGACGCCGTAGGGGAGCCAGGCGATGATATCGAGGACGGGGTGGGTGAAACGGGTGAGGATGTCGGAGATGTTGGCGCCGTAGAGGACAGACTCGAGGGTTGGGAGGAGGACGACGTGCACGGCGGGGCGGAGATCAGAGGGTATAAAACGGTTCGTGTAGAAAGCGAGGAGCCAGGCAAAGATGGGTGTCGCTGGGAGGAAGAACTGGGAGGTGAAGGGGACGAGGAGCGCGGTAGTGTAGAGGAGAGGAATGAAGAGCTTGGAAGGGAAGGACGGGACCTCCATGATGGTAAGCCAGAATACGGCGAGGATTATATGAAAGATGTAGATGGCGTCAGACTTTGCGAATGCGTGTGCTTGGAGACGTGTGATCGTGTCTGTGGGTGAAAAGGACTTGTCGAGACGACCGACCGCGGCGGAAAACGCAGAGAAGAGCGTTCCCAACGGTGGAGGTGCGCTCGTGCGGAATGACGTTGTGCTATACATTTGTGAATGCAAAATGTGGCATAGAATGCGATGGTATATCAAGATCCTGCCAACAGTGAGACGACCGCCGCGCAACAAGACTGTGGTCGACGTACCGAAAGCGAACGAGCGACAGAAGCACTGGCACAGGGCACCGTGTTGTGTTCACTGCTCACCAATGTGTTCTAGTGTGGAACGAGCGGCGTGGGAAGACCATCTCAACTCACGGTTCTGCCAGCCAGCTCACGGGGCATTTGAGCCAACCCGGTTGTCAATGATAATGGCTCCACTCGGTCCACGAGAGGGCTCGGCGAATAAACAAGACCATCTGTGTTCATTTCCTGACCAAACCCACCACTTTATCGATACCTCGGTCTCCTGTGGTACGCACAGGATGGAGGCCAAATTTGGTCGTACACGGACGTCGATCCTCCCGCCAGAAATAAGTTCCCTGCATCTTTCACTCTAGTACCGCCACGTAGTCAAGGGATGTCTATCCTCACGAGATACAGCCTTCTCGGAGACCTTTACGCCACACTCCAGCACGCCCTTTGGCCTACCTTGAGGCACATATGTGCCACCCCTTCCCTCCTCTTCCACCCGAAGGCGATCTCACGCATATTCATGTCATATGTCTGGACTGCCTTTGGCGCTGGCATCGACGAGAACAGCGCCCAACTAAAGACGTCTCTCATCACCCAGAATGCATACGGCGTCGTTCTCGACCTTGGTGCAGGTAAGCCCTCACTCGCTCCATGAACTATTCTTACGTGTTCATCCCACTCCAAGGGCACGGCCACGCAGCCAAATATCTTGATACCACCCGCGTCACCAAATACGTCGCCCTCGAGCCCAACGTCTACATGCACGACGAAATCAGACGCGCCGCAGACGCAGCCGGGTTCAGTGAAGCAGCTGGCACGTTTCTCCTCATTGCCTGTGGCGCCGGGGACACGACCACCATTCTCACCTCTCTGGGCGGTTACCAACCCGTCGATACGCTCGTGTCTGTCCTGACGCTTTGTTCAGTGCCTGACCCTCAGGAGACCATCAAATCACTGGCTACGGAGGTGCTCAAGCCTGGTGGGCAGGTACTCTTCTTCGAGCACGTTCGGAATCCGCAGCCCCATATTGCTTGGTGGCAGTCATTTTGGTCGCCACTTTGGGCATTGGCGTTTGATGGGTGTCAGCTGGATCGTCCCACTCACACGTGGATCCAGCAAGTTGGCGGATGGGCGAGCGACGAAGTGACGGGTGTGGATGGTGACGACGGGGAACATCTGCTCTGGCATCGTGTAGGGAGACTGGTCAAGGTTACCTGACATGATTTTTCGTGTGTGCGTGTCGATCCGTTATGCTTTCAGTACTGCACACCCGCTGCACCATCTTGCTGAAGTACCACGAGCGTTGTCCGTGGTCTTGACGTCCACTAGAAAGTAGTACTCCTCAAACTACTGTGGAAACTTGACAATACTTTGACTTGTTCATCCAAGTTGCTCGCCCTGAGACTCTCGCTAAGTGTTGCCAAGCAAGACTTTCGATCACGATCGTACCAGACTGGTACTGTATCGCCACTGCATCTTCAAACATTCGCTGCTGCTGATCAAGCGTGTTATTCGACCACCGATAGGCCCCTTTTTTCCCTTTGACCTTGTCTCACTCACCTACGCGCCGATTTCTTCCAACATGAGTGACTCCATCAGGTGCGTTCGTAATCCTCGTCGTGATGAATAGGGGCCTAATACCCTGTTAGTAAACCCCAACAGTTCGAAACGCTACAGCTCCACGCTGGTCAAACACTTGATACCGACACACGCGCTCGAGCAGTTCCTATTTATGCCTCGACCAGTTTCGTATTCAACGACTCGGAGGCAAGTGGCGCAGCGTCACGACCGAGGCACTGATAATCTTACCCTTTTACGTAGCACGCGGCGAATATTTTCGGTCTGAGGTGCGTCAGGGGGACCGATGATCTTGGCCAGAGACCGTACCCTGACCGACGCGTTCGACAGAGACGTTGCGCACGCCTATTCTCGCATTAGCAATCCCACCGTCGTGCGTGCCTTGTACTCCCTTGGACGGGTTCTGTGACGCACCGCTCTCTTTACAGGATGTATTCGAGACCCGCATGGCGGCGCTCGAGGGCGGTATAGCAGCTGTCGCGACAGCCTCTGGCCAAGCCGCTCAATTTTTGGCAATATCCACGATTGCCAGCGCAGGCGATAACATCGTCTCTACGTAAGTAGTCATGTTCCCAAAGTTAAATGCTAGGGCTCCTAACCATAGCGGGATAGGTCTTATCTGTATGGAGGAGTACGTGTATATCTTCTGTATCGATTCGTCCTTGTTCATGTTCTTTGTAGACGTACAACCAATTCAAAGGTTTATCAGATCGAATTGAACCCTCCAGATGAATCGCTGAAAACTTTTCCGACAGTCACCTTTAAAAAATACGATATCGGCGTCAAGTTCGTCAACGGAGACAACCCTGCAGACTTTGCCAAGGCCATCGATGACAAGACGAAAGCAATCTTTGTCGAGAGTATCGGTAACCCGAAGTATAACGTTGCCCCGATACCAGAGCTCGCCAAGGTGGGTTGCCTACAAATCTTGACAGACGAACAGTGATGAAACTTGACGCTATCGTGCATCAGGTCGCCCACGACAACGGTATCCCGTTGATCGTCGATAACACATTCGGGATGGGAGGATATCTCATCAAGCCAATTTCCATGGGCGCGGACATCGTTTGTCCGTAAATTCATTGCTATCGGTGATCACTCTCTGATGGCCCCTATAGTGCATAGTGCCACCAAATGGATCGGAGGTCACGGAACCACGATCGCTGGTGTCGTTATTGACTCTGGTACGATGACTGCGAACCAGCCCCAGATTACCAACTCATACCAAAGATAGGCAAATTTGACTGGACCCGCAGCGGCAAATTTCCTTCGTTCACGTCCCCGTCAGAGGGGTATCATGGGATGCTGTTCAGTGAAAATTTTGGACCTGTCGCTTTTGCAGTGAAGCTCCGGGTGGAGTTTATGCGTGACATTGGGCCGGCGTTGAATCCCTTTGGCGCCTTCCTCCTCCTTCAAGGTCTCGAGACCCTGAGCCTGCGCGCTCAGCGACATTGCGATAACGCGCTTGCACTGGCAAAGTACGTCTCTCTTTTCTTCCCGTATCGCCTTTGGGATTCGACGTCGATCGCAGGTGGCTCCGAAAGCAATCAAAGGTCGTATGGGTATCGTATCCCGGATTGGACAACCACGAGTACCACGAAGCGGCAAAGAGGCTGCTGCGCCCCAACACGTTCGGCGGGGTGCTAAGCTTTGGCGTCAAGGGCGACATCAACGCCGCGAGAGGAGTCGTCGACGGCCTTAAATTGGCGAGCAACCTCGCGAACGTGGGGGACGCCAAGACGCTCGTGATTCATCCTGCGTCGACGACGCATTCGCAGTTGACGGAAGAGGAGCGGGCGGCGACGGGGGTGACGGAGGATCTGATTCGGGTGCGTGTGGTGCTTGGGGTGGTGCTTGGTGTCTACTCACGAACGAGCGGTCGTTGTAGATCGCGGTCGGGATCGAACATATTGACGATATTATCGCGGATTTGAAGCAGGCACTGGAGACTCAGTGTGCCTGATCATGAGGGATGATGAGCACGTTTCGGAACATTCGCTTGTAGTGGTGACACGTTTACTCCCTTGTACTGCAGACAACGTTGAATGAAGCCATTGGGTGCAACTTGTGTGTGCTGATATCGTCCGAGAGAAGAGGCTAATACGTCCGATTCGATCCCAGGAAATCGTAGGCATTGATGGCGTGATTACATGCAATTCGTCGGGATCAAAAATAGACACCTATATAATGGGACCCTGAACTCACCCTATAGATAATATTACTGGGAACCCTTATCGTGATGGCCGATCCTAACAGGTGAGTCTTGGTACACACCAATCTATGTACAACACCACACCCAGCGATCAAACATCACGTCGACAGGCCGCTCGAATTCGAGACCCTGCAGGTCCATGCTGGTCAAACGCCCGACCCCACCACCAAGGCACGCGCAGTCCCCATCTACGCCTCCACGAGTTTCGTCTTCAACGATTCTGCGGTAAGCTACGCTTCGTTATCCGTTTCGAGGCGATCGGGCGCTCAGACGACTTCCAGCACGGCGCCGATCTCTTTGGTTTGAGGTGCGTCGACACATCGATCGTGGCCGGACCCCTCTCTGAAGCTGGCCGTCTCGCAGAACGTTCGGTCACATCTACTCCCGCATCGGCAACCCCACCGTCGTGCGTCTGTATATACCCTTCCACCCAGCCTCCTTTCACACTGCTTCATAGGACGTTTTTGAGAACCGTATCGCCGCACTCGAGGGCGGCGTGGCCGCAGTAGCCACGGCGTCCGGTCAATCCGCGCAGTTCCTGGCCATTTCCACGATTGCAGATTCGGGCGATAACATCGTGTCGACGTAAGTTCACATCACTGTCCGCGTCGCGAGGCTTCTCAACACGTCGCTGTATTAGGTCATATCTGTACGGCGGGGTACGCACCGAATTTCATCTGACTCGTTCTGACTCGTCCTGATCTGTCCTTCGTTAGACATACAACCAGTTCAAAGGTTCGAATCATCCTCCGTCCATTCAAGACGTGTTTTGACAGACACTTGACAGTGACGTTCAAGAAATTCGGCATTGGTGTCAAGTTTGTCCATGGAGATGACCCCAAGGACTTTGAAGCAGCCATCGACGAGAAGACGAAAGCGATCTTTGTCGAGAGTATTGGTAACCCTAAATACAACGTTGTCTCGATACCAGACCTCGCCAAGGTGGGCAGACTGTACGTCAAACGTCCATTGGCAATGACGCCCTGTGTAGATTGCCCATGACAACGGCATCCCTTTGATTGTCGACAATACCTTTGGAATGGGAGGATACCTCATCCGGCCAATCTCCCTTGGCGCGGATATCGTCTGTTGGTCAATTCATCGTAGGGATATTTGCATCTGCCTGACCTTTCCATAGTACACAGTGCCACTAAATGGATCGGAGGTCACGGAACCACGATCGCGGGTGTCGTCATTGACTCTGGTACGTATTTTCTTTGATCCATTGGTAACTCGACTGATCCTCGTGCCAGGCAAGTTTGACTGGGCTCGTAGTGGCAAATTTCCTTCGTTCACGTCCCCTTCGGAGGGTTATCATGGTCTGATCTTCAGTGAGACCTTTGGATCGATTGCCTTTGCGGTCAAGCTTCGTGTCGAACTCTTGCGTGACATCGGGCCCGCATTGAATCCCTTTGGTGCCTTCCTTCTCATTCAGGGTCTCGAGACGCTTAGTCTGCGCGGTCAGAGACATTGCGATAACGCGTTAGCGCTGGCGACGTATGTCACCCCTTTTCCCACGTCCATCCGACGTTTCAGTTACTCAAACACCCACATCTTTAGCTGGCTCGAAAAGCACCCCAAGGTCGCATGGGTCTCGTATTTGGGCCACGAAAATCACCCCTACCACGAACGCGCCAAGAAACTGCTCCGTCCCAATGCGTACGGCGGCGTGTTGAGCTTTGGTCTCAAGGGCGACCATAGCGTTGCGAGCAAAGCGGTGGACGCTCTCCGACTTGCGAGCAACCTCGCCAACGTGGGCGATGCAAAGACGCTCGTGATCCATCCTGCAACGACGACGCACGAGCAGTTGACCGAGGAAGAGAGGCTGGATACGGGCGTGACGCCAGATCTGATTCGGGTGCGTGTGTGTCGCTTGGAGACGGAGGTGTCTGATGTATATTTACACCGTGGGATGCAGGTCTCGGTTGGCATCGAACACATCAACGATATAATTGCCGACTTTGAGCAGGCTTTGAATACCGTGCCTTGATATGTATTCGTTCGCGGACGGGTTTTTGGTGCAAGGGAACATATGTTGTAGGAGGGGTTCGATACCCCGAGTTTCACACTGACAATCTGTCTGCGATGTCACCCTAATGTGTCAGTTAAATACGTTGATGGATGTATTTTACTCAGCCGCTTACCACCTTGGAAGTCGTAAGGCAAATGAGCCGCACGGGCGAAATTATTGCGAGAACGAAGTAGTCGCTCAGGACCCATTGGAGACGGCCTGGCCCTCCGCGGACTCGGAGTCGCGGACCGCCGTGCGATCACGTGCAGCCTACACCTACGGACGCCGGATACTTACTCAGATACCTCCGAGATTTCAGAATGTGAAACTGGAAAAAAAACCCTTCAAACTCAGACCCGTTCGGTTAGGAAGGGACTCATAGCGTCTGATCCCTTCCTCGTCTAGTGAGCACGCAACTTCACATCATGACCACGGAAGAGACCCCTTTGCTGGGAGACCAGCGTCCTGACGCCAACTCCGAGGCCCAGCGTGCTCTGCCCACCGAGGATGTTTACAATCGCTTCAGCCGTGAACAGAAACGAGTGATCCTCGCTATCGTGTCCCTCACTGGACTCCTTCCCAGTGTGTCTTGCATTTCAATTTGACTTCTGTCGCGTTTACATGGATTGTCGATCATCGTTCGTCGATCAGTGTTCGTCGGTGGCTGCTTTATCCCGTCGATACCTCAAATCTCCAAGGACCTCGATGCAACACCCGCCGCTGTGAGGTGTGTCATTCTATGTGTAGTGTGTGTCACTTGCATCGTAACGCCGGGTCCCCAGTCTAGGCGTTAGTCTGTCCGTGTTCGCAAGTGCCGTTAGTGTCGTGTTCTGGTCCGCATACACTTCGTTCTGTAGGCCACGTGTCTTCTGCATCTAACATCCTTGTTGGCTAACTTCAATCTTTGATTTTCCTGGCGAGATGGCCGACGGGCGATATACCTCTGTGGATCACCCTTTACCATTCTCGGTAGTTTTGCTGTCGCAGCGTCTCCTGATTTGAATAGTATGCTCTTCTCGCGATTTGTACAGACGTTTGGTTGCGCTGGTAGCTTTGCCCTTGGAGCCGCCAGCATCGGCGATATCTACAAAGTGGAGGAACGTGGAACTGCCATGGGCACATTCTTTGGTGTGAGTCTACCCGCCCTCATGGTTTGTCGACGATGATGCCAGCGACTATCGCCTAGGCCATTTTATTTGGGCTCGCGATGGCACCGCCGATCGGAGGTAGCTCGTCACTCTAGTGTCCCCGACAGATGTTGATCCTCGTACTGCCATTCAGGTGCATTGGCTGAGTACTGGTCCTGGCGCGGTTTCCAAGCTGCGCTGGGCTTTTGGGGTGTGATACAAATGTTGTTGCTTGCTTTCTTCCTTCCCGAAACTGCTCACCCGGGCTCGCGCGGTATCGACAAAGTGCGGGGTCCAAACAAGCTGTTCGTTTTGGTCAACCCACTACGCTGCCTTACTTTCCTACGGAGCCCCAACGTCATGACGATCGTGCGTACTTTTATTCGGTTGATTTTGGCACTCGCGCCGTGACCTAACTGCTCTCTTTAGACGTTGGCGAATACCTTTGCACTCATCACGGACTATGGTGTGTCCCGTGGATGAACATTTGACTGAGAATCACTTACTGACATTCCGGAGCTAACAGCACTATTGATCCCCATTGCATATACCATCGTACGTACGCACAAGGCTTTACAGTTGTGTCTCTCACTGACGTGTTCCAAGGGAGCTAAATACGGAATTGGAAGCGAAGGCATGATCGGTGCCCTTTTCCTCCCATCCGGGTTTGGAAATTTTGGTACGCCCCGTCGGTCTTGCTGGATGTCCTATCCTATTCACATGTTCAGTCGGGGCCCCAATTTCTGGGCGTCTCTCCGATATGGTGGTGCGACGGGCAAAGGAAGAGCGAAAAGGCGTATGGGTCCCAGAAGATCGCCTTCGTGCGGCATGGCTCGGGGGACTTGTCCTTATACCCATCTCTGTCACGCTGGCCGGCTTCGTCACGACGTACGTCGATGGGACGGTCGGTCTGGTGATCAGCCTCGTGTGCCTCTTTACCAATGGCGTCGGCGTAAGTCGCCCCTGGGACATCTCTGGCACTGATTCGAGCGTCCGTTAGGTGAATATGGTCCTGACCCCGATCGGGGCTTATACCGTTGATATCATGCCCTCCCGGAGTGCCGAGGTGATGGCCGCTATATCGTACGTCTCTGTCCTATCCAATGGCGTGCTCTCGATGATCGACGGTCGTTTGTGTCGTCTACCTACATCAGGGCTCTCCGATCACTGTTGCTCACGCCCGTATCTGCGTTGATTATACCCTCTGTCGAAACTATCGGCGCCGCCGCGACCAACACTATCGCAGGCATCCTTGCCTTGTTCGGATATTTGTGCGTGTCTCGTGGTCGTTTTCGAGCGTGGATTGACGAGCGACATAGCCTGATTTGGCTCACGATACGATATGGCAAGGAGATGCGCGCATATGCCGACGTTGGATATCCCAATTTCGATGCTCAAACTCCGAACGGCGACGATACTAGGGCACAAAATTGAATGCAATTGATATCAGAGGAACCTCACCATTTACAACTAGAACGGATCTCTCACAAATTTCACCGGTGTGTTAGCCACTTGGACTCGGGGGTGTATGTACGTATGCTTTTTGTAGATCACGATCAAAGACGGATAGAATCACACGCGTTTATCTCTCCAACGTTGCAGATGCACGAACTGACCTCCAGGTAGAGCGTCTCTTCTTCTAATCCATCGACGCGTTTAATATCGGTCCTGGTTCATCTTCAGTCAATGTAAGAAACCACCTGGGCTTTCTGCGATGGATGTCCACCCGGCACGTTCGAACCAATCAGCGGCGCGGCCGTATTGCAATGTTTATTCAGGCAGCTCAGTCTTTTCATTTGTAGCTCTTCCCACCAACGAGAAGTCACTGGATGTGATCTTGGCGGTGTCATCCAATGTCTCACTATTGTCTGCAATCGACCTTGATTTCTGCACAACTTTGCTCGTGCAGCATGCGGCACGGTAATGGCCACAATTATGCTCAGTACCAATTTATTGTCGAGACATATGTAGGGTAAAGCGAACATCAAAAAGGAAAGACAGAAGAAAAACAGGACAACCAAACGAGTGTTCAAGCATGCGGACTAGAAAGAAAAAGTCCGAGACCAGGGCCGGAACAGAAACGAGCGTCAGCAAGGCGGGGTATACGCAGTCATGTAGTTTTTGCCAATGTAGAAAAAAAGGGTTCCAACTCGGCGAAACACAGTACACGTCGCCAGGCGATGCTCATCGTCTGGCACTTCCACGACCATAGCCAGCTTGAAGGTTGTCGAGCTCTCCCTCCAGCTGTTTGATGGCGCTGTGGGCCATCTCCAAGTCCTTGTTGAGACGGTCTCGCTCCGCGATGAGCTGTGGACAATTATCAGTCGGGTTCATTTCCTAGAAACCTCCACATACATGTTGTTCCCATTGTCTGAAACGGGCCTCCTCGGCCTTGACCTGCTCGGTGAAGCGCTTCCGGAGTTGTTCCTCTTCCTCCTTGAATTTGGGATTGTCGACTTTCTTGACCTTTGGTTCCCCAAACTTCCTCGTCTCCATCTGTTGCTGTCTGTAGTTCTCGTAGTGGAGCTCTTCGGTCGTCGAGATCAAGTCCAACATGTGCGTCCTGATGAGAAGCGAGCGCAACTTGCGGAAATCGCAGTGGTTCTCGTTCTCGACTTCCGCAACACCCCAAAGGTACTCGCGACCCTTGACGACACGCCCGTCAGGAGTTTGGACGTCCTCGGTCGAACCGATGATGGAGAACGGCATGGCGTCGGTGAGCATACGAGCATGCTCTGCGGCAGCCTCGTCGTCGGTCTCGACTGGGGGCTGGTAAATGCGGATCCCCTGTGCAGCGATGACCTCCCGGATGCGCTGCTTGAAGACGAAGAGATCGTTCTGGGTGAGGGTGTCGGCCTTGGCGACGACAGGGATGAGATTGACACGCGTGCCAAGACGCTTCATGATCTCAATGTCAAGAGGCTTCAAACTTGAAAGTCGAACGTGTATCAGTTTGTATGGTATGGTGGTTGTCACTGAACAGCCTTACGTGTGTCCGGTGGGCCTAATGAAGTACAAGCAACAATGGACCCTGAGGTCGGTCTTCTCCCCACGCTGGGGCTGTTGTTCCTGTCTCATATAGGCCTCGTGCTGGTCATCGATGAAATCGACGATTGGGGACCAAGAGTCGCGGTTGTTGACATAGTCTCCGAATCCCGGGGTGTCAATGACGGAGAGCTTGACTTTGAATTGCTTCTCCTCAAGCTCCGCCTTGATGATCTCGACCTCGGTAAGCTTGTCGAGCTGCTTGTGGAAACGCCTCGTGTAGTTTTTGGCAGAAGACAGCTCGGTGGTGAAGAGCGTGTTGACGAGTGTGGTCTTGCCGAGACCAGATTCACCTGTATCGTCCCGAAAACATTCACGGGGGCTCAACTCGACAGAATGATGCGACGTACCGACGACCATCATGGTGAAGTGTGCACCATGCTTGGCGACGATTTTGTGCCTCTGAGAGGCGGAGAACGCGACATGTGAGGTTCAACGTCTGATACATTGGCCGAGTACGAACCTGGTTAGGGAGGTTTGCAATGCCAATGCCGTCTGCAAGAGGTGCTGGGGAGGCCATGGCTATAAAACGTGCAGGTGCTTTCTCGATGGCGACGCGAGCAAACGGCGAAAATAAACCCGCGACTTTTCATGGTCTTTGTTTGCGTCTATTTGTATCGAGTGGCTACAGAAACTAAATAAATGATAAGGGCTTAGGTGGTGTCCATCGCGTCTTCCTCCACCGCGCGTTCTTTTCCCTTTCTGGATCCTTTCTTCTTCTTGCGCGGAGATGCAGCGCCAGTCGCACCTTTAAAATTGCTGCTAGACTGCTCAGAAAGAGGTGCCTTGTCCGGCTCCACGTCCGCATATATAGACGCCACTTGTTCAACGAGATCCGGCGACTTGCGCTCAGAAGGCATCGGTTCAGGCCGTGCCTTCTCCTTGAGCTGTACTTCCTTGAAGCGGATGCGCTGTTCGGTAGAGCCGACATGAGCCAAGGAACGCTTGTTTGCCTGCGCGTCGTCTGCGCCCATTCTTCAGTGTCGACAACCAAAAGACGTCTATATGCGCACTTTTTTCTTCCGTGAACAGGAGCTCTGTGCCGAGAAGCGTGTCATGACGGCCCTTGAATATCGAGCCAGAGAGCTGTAAGAAAGGCGTTGGTGTATCCAAGCCCTTTGATTTCGTTATCGTCAACGCTGTGGATAATGGGGCCGACACTCACGATTAATCTGTACGTAGACGTGCTCGGGAGCAAGGTCGGTTCTACCACGCCTAGATCAAGCGTGACGTATGAGACCTCTTCCTCTTCCTCGAGGTAATCTTCATCGGGGCCAAAGAAATCGACTTGTTTGTATCCCGGCACTAACGTCGTGGCTGGCATGGTATGGATTCAGTCCCGATTTGGGATGGTTGTTTGGCAAGACCTTCTGATCCAAACAACCCAACCGGCTCTTCCGCTTCCCGACATGTCCTTCCGCCCTTCTCCCATCCTCCACAAAAAACTAAGCTCCGCGTCTCGCTCATGGCTCTCCCGGCAATCTCGCGACCCGTACGTCAAACAACGCAACGCGTCTCCCAACGCCTACCGTTCCCGCTCTGCCTTTAAGCTTCTCGAGCTCAACGCTGCCTGGGGCTCCTTCCTGTCCAAGAAAGACGTCCGCGCCGTTGTGGACCTCGGCGCAGCCCCAGGAGGCTGGAGCCAAGTTGTTGCAGAAGAACTCGGCTGGATCGACTCTGCTGCGCCAGACTGGGATGACTCTGACGTCGCCCATGATTATAGCCTCCAAGCAGGACGCGCACCGGGTGCCGAAAAGAATATCGACGCGTTGAACTCGTGGAGCTCCAAGCACGGGAGAGGTGTCATTGTATCTGTCGATTTGTTGCCTATAGCACCGATACCGGGCGTGCATACCATGCAAATTGACTTTTTGACTCCTCAAGCGGGGGCCGCGATCAAAACTGCACTTAGCACCCCCGAGAATCCCTCCGGGATGGCAGATGTCATCCTCTCTGACATGGCTGCCAATTTCTCAGGATACAAGGCCCGAGATGTGGAGAGCAGCCTTGACATATGTCAGTCGGTATTCGACTTTGCTAAAGATAACCTGCATGTGCGAGATACGCCGCAAGGAGCGACAAAGGGACACAGAGGGGGAACACTGTTGTAGGTGAAGTCACCATGCATCATGACTGTTGCTGACGTTTCCAGGCTCAAACACTTTGCCCATCCTTTGTTGCAAGAGTTCCAGAAAAGTTTGCTAGAGCCCAACTTCCGTACCGTCCATTACATCAAACCAACCTCTAGTAGGGCTGAGTCTGCGGAAGGTTACTGGCTTTGTCGAGGATGGAAGGGCGTGAATTCATGATGCACATTTGATACGGATCGTCTCATACAGCGTCTACATAGCATTGTCACCATAGTCGTAATATACAAATACAATAGTCATAGAGGACAGAGGATAACGTGCCAAACATTCATGATTCGAACCAAGATATGAGCGGGCTACCCGCAAACAATGACATCTAACGACACTTAGGCACCGAAGCCATAGAGGGTACGACCGGAACGCTTGAGGGCATATACAACATCAAGAGCGGTGACGGTTTTCCTACGTCAGCAAAGTCAGATTGTGCACAGCATCCAAAGGGCCACCAAATTGTTCTCACCTCTTTGCGTGTTCAGTGTAGGTGACAGAGTCACGAATGACCTAGTATGCAGAGTCAGACGCCGGGACCGAGACAACTACCCCAATCATGACTCACGTTCTCGAGGAAAATCTTCAAAACACCACGGGTCTCCTCATAGATAAGACCAGAGATACGCTTCACACCCCCACGACGGGCGAGACGACGAATAGCCTGGAAAGTTCAAACAGGCGTCAGACATACCAAAGAGCGAGGGGAAACTACACGTACAGGCTTTGTAATACCTTGAATGTTGTCACGAAGGATCTTGCGGTGGCGTTTGGCACCTCCCCTAAGCCACAGGTCAGCGAAGATCACAACACAATGTGAAACAAAACGTACTTTCCGAGACCCTTTCCGCCCTTTCCACGTCCAGACATTGGTAATAAAGTATGTAACTGGGGTGTATGTGACTGAACTTTGGAGATATATGAACTTAATGAAGTGGTGGTGGTGGTTTAGAGTTAAAAGGCGCGTCGGCGTTGATTGGCGTGTTATATGCTGTAATCAAGTCACATGATCTCGCGCATCGCGAGTGCACGAGCCACCACATTGCTGAGTACCGTGACTTGAGTCGGCAGAATCGGGCAGATCTATCGGACAAGGCGATTTAGCAAGACCACGCCATCTTGTATCGCTCGCCAAATCATAATCATCGGATGCAGGGTCAAGGGGAGCTTATCCGAGAGCACGCGGTGCAGGCGACGAAGAAGCTGGGAGCGAGGTCTGGACGTTGCGAGTCTGATTCGCGCGGATGAGCGGACGGATCCAAAACTATAACCATAGGTCGTGACGAGGAGCACTCATGACCGAGGATGCGAC
Organism: Xerocomellus intermedius; assembly: GCA_038090955.1. Classification (NCBI taxonomy): domain Eukaryota; kingdom Fungi; phylum Basidiomycota; class Agaricomycetes; order Boletales; family Boletaceae; genus Xerocomellus; species Xerocomellus intermedius. Next base: position 20,926 of record JBBPNP010000257.1, read on the forward strand.
AAGGACTCCTGGAGGTTCACTATACCGGACCTAGCAAGTCAAGATGTCAATGCAGTGGAACAAATTCCCCGAGTACATGATGCATCCATTTCAAGTTGGGTGTCACGGCATCAAAATCTTTGATTTGATACTTGCGGGCAACAGCATTCAGACACAAGGTAACTTGTACCACTACAGTATTTCACGTAATGTCTGCTTATTCGTCAACATGTTGATGCACAGACCAGTCGGGGGGATGGGCTCGGTGCCAGTGGATACAACTGGTTTGATCTCAATCTCGGACTGCGACACAAATCAGACCGTTGCCGTGTCAATTGGACAGAACCAATTACCACGTCGGCGTTACTAAGAGGGGCTGTCCATCCCTTGCTCTCGTCATTAGCTGGAGTGATACTGAACAGGGAACGGTTTAGCGAAACACGGGATCACCGCGAAAAATGAGTATACTACCACTCACGTGTATGCGTCCTGATCTTCCCTGTAAGGTGGCGAGCCATTTCAAATTGACCTCATTTATTCACAACGACTTTGTGGTTAATCACCATGCTGGAGGAATAATTGCCTATGCTGAACAGGAAATCGTCACCCTCCTTGCGTAGAGTCCACTGCAGCAGATGAGGTGAGCCCTGCACTCTGGATGGAAACGAGAAATTACCATACAAATTGGATGGGCTCGTTGAGGCAGACAGTCTGGGAATGTGGTGGTCTGGGATTGATACCGGCGGCGGGGGGGTTCCAAACGTGCGTGTCCGAGTCGCAAGACGGTGAATTTTGAACGTTCAGAGATCAGGACGCTTTGACTGATTGGTTGAATGATCTTCCCCTGGCCAGATTACCGTAATCGAATCGTAATACCGACAGACCCAGACCGCGGTCTCGGGCACCCTCAACTTCACTGCTACCTCTACTAACCGCAGCGAGTATCCCACGTCGGTCTCCACCTCGATCAGGGGTCCGAGCGTCCTCCGACTGGGCTCGTCGAGCATTTCGCGCAAACGTTGCTTCTTCATCTACTACTCCAACCACATTGAGGCATGTTCCGCGCACGCATTGGCTCGGACCTGTCCCGGGTAGACGTGCTTGACCATTTCCGTGCTTGACGAAATCCAGGACACCTTCAAGTTCAATAAGTGTCGAATGTCGGATCGTAAACGTAAACGCGAGCGACCCTGTTCTACTACATATCTCGTGTCAGCGTACCACCTGATGAGAAGGAGCCACTCGACACGGCATACTAGCACTAGTGGTACAATCTCGAAGCGTGACGCGTGACGAGTTTGCGAGTGACACAGCCGAGTCGACGGATTTGTTGGACGCAGGCGACACCCCATCTTGTATCGCTTGCTAAATCCTAACCATCGAGTGCAGTGTCAACCGGTGGCACGCCGTGCAGGTGACGAAGAAGCCGGGAACAAGGTCCGGATGAAGCATAGGCGTACGACGAGAATTGCAAACCTGATCCGCACGAATAAACGTAAACGGACGGAGGGGTGGAGCCCGATTGGAAGCAAGAGTCTCGTGTTTCCGCCCGTGAGTCGGTGACCCCTTGGGTGTGGAGAGCGTTTGAAGATGTTGCGAAGAAGGGGGGTCACACGAATGTGAACCATCCGCAAGGCTCGAGATGATGCCATTAGTTCGCTATACCCGAATCACTAGTCAAGATGTCAACACAATCGTCCTAGTGGCATGTCCTCCCGTTTGGGTGTGGAGGCGCCACGATTCCCCGGAACCGCACAGGTTTGTAATTAACGAAGCTCTGATTCGATATTTTCCTTTCACCTACAACAGCATTGAGACACAACGTACAAGATACAAGATACAAGGTAACTTCGTACAACTACATCGAGTTCACATACAATCTCTCGTTCTTACTCTGGCACAAACTGGAACAATTGATTGATCGGGTATTTCACGGGCTCGACAGGCAGGTGTATGATTAGCGCGATCTCAATCTGCGACAAAAATCAGAAAACTGACATGTCAACAGGAGATGATGAATTACCACGACACGGGAATGGGGCCCAGAGTCATGAGGGACTGTCCATCCCCTGCCCGTTCCATTGCCCGGCGCGTGATGAAAAATTGGTTCGATACTTAACAGGGAACGGCTTAGCGGAACATGGAATCGCCGTATAAAATGAGTACCGCTCACGTGTATGCGTCCTGATGTTCCCGGTAGATGGCGCGCCATTCGACATTTTGCCTAGCGTGGATGGAGGCAACGACCTTGTCGCCAACTATCCCTGTGTAGGGATATCCGCCTACACTGAATCGGTAATTGTTTTGGCCTTCTTTCTTGACTACCCACTACATCCGATGAGGTGATCATTGCATTTTGGATGGAGACAAGAAGCTTCCGTACGGTTCTGACAGGCCCGTTGAGGTGGACATCTTGGGCAGCCGGTCTTGTGTGATTGACACCGACAGGTGGGTGGCCATGGACAAGAGAGACGATCTTGAAATCACCGGAAGTGAGGTTGGGAGCCATCGAGATCTTGACTGTGGTAAGAGGGCTCGAAGACCAGGTTACTGTGCGAGTCGTCCATCTTATACTCGTCGAACTTGACCTTAGCAGATGGTACACCGGCCGCCGCGGAAAATACGTGGTGGGCCATCTCAATGCCCGCTTGTCCAATTCTCGTATTTGGTGTGTGCTGCCCTGAAACTGGCGGGATTTGGTTCAGATATCTACGCCCAGTGAGCTGTTTCAGGGCGCACTGGCAACTGCCGTGTCTCCTTCATAACGTTACGGGGCTTCCAACAGAATATCTAATATGAAAATCATACTTACACCAAAGGGCGCGACATATAATTAACACATCTCCGCGCCTCGTGACGCGCCATCTCGTGCATGTATGGCCACCGTCCTCAAATGGAGACGAGCGGTAACTTGGAGGTTGAAGCTCGATGCCATCGGTGGCGTCCTTCTGTACAAATGACTAGTTGAGTCCAAATCGTATACGCATAGAACCACAGGAGTCGATCGCGTCATTGGGGTATATCTTCCATCCTTTGGATGCCACACATCGTGGTACAGTCTCGGTCCAGCAAGCTTCGAATATCCAAGGAACTCCGAGCTTTGGATTGATTGTCGGAACGCGCCGCGCCGCTAGCAACTCCCCTGTTAAGTGTGAAAGCCGAGGAAACTCCTAAGAGCGTTGCAGCGTGTGGTCCGCAACCTGAAATCAGTGACGCGATTTCTTTTTCGAGGGACAAACGGATTTAGACGACGCTTTCCCGAGACTGACCTCACAATTCCCGCTATGGTACTAGTGGGTCTTCGTCCCCCTCCTCGAAAAACCGCTTTGGGATTACATGGGGCCCTTCGTATGTTATACAAACCACTTGCAGCACTTGTGTCGTGCCCCACTCGCTGAAGCAGAACGCATGCCTGAGACTAAGTGGCGCAATGCCGGAAGAAACGTATCCAATGATGTTCGGGCCACCGCCCATATGACTATTCCTACTTCTCGACCATCGTTTGTTGGCAAGAAGTGGCGCAACTTATTCCCACACGGTTCAGGTGATGCGCCTTGCACCGCGGCCATCGATGCATCCTTCATCTCCGGTAGCGGAACAATACTTGGCTCAGCCTCGGTCCCGAAACTCTGGATATGATTAGTGATGTTAACCAGGGCTTTTCACGTGGCACAATGTCAACAAATGATGAGCGCGATCATTTAAATCACTTGGCAATCATGCCGAGTACATACCTTTTTTTGGACCACACGCCGTGTTCGTTAACCGTGCGCTGGGTGTCCGTCAACCATTCGTCAACCATCTGGTGGGATCATTGAGGTGTGCAGGTCTGTCGACCGTTCATGGCATTCGCGTTACGCGATCGTCCGTGCCGCGTCGTTCGTGTGTCACGGTGTGTGCATGTCTGTGTGAGTGGACTAAAACTATCACCAAATTTAGTTACATATCTGTTTTGTCGACCATTCGTCGACCGGTGTGTGGTCGTTGTCCGTGTGTCGATTTTGTGCATTCGCGTGTTGGTCATAGCGCACGGGTGCGTCGGTTGCGTGTCCGTGTTATTTGCGTGCGTGAGCGGGCCGGATGCCATCGGGAAGAATGGAGTACGTACCTTTTTTGACCATGCGCCATGTCCTTTAATCGCGCGCTGGGTGTGTTTGTCGACTATTCGTCGAGTCTCGACTGGTGAGGTGTGCGGTGGGTTTCAAGTCCGTTCGTGTGTCGGTCAAGCCTTGGTGCAGATCATTTGTGTGTTGTTGTACATGCACGCGCGTGGCTGTGTCACATATGTGGAGTGAGGCGTAGTACGTTTGCAAGTATCAGGAACCTGGGTAATCTGCACGCTCGATGTAGCGGCTGTATTGGTGAGTAATGTTATTGCAGCCGCGGGTGAACGGTGGTGATTCTTGTGTTGTCAACATGAACCCTACTGCATCGATCAAGGTCACGGTTGATCCTCCGTATGATTAGAACGACTATCTTCTGATCTCGAAGTATTATTAATAGGTCTGGCTTAGGGAGACTACGGCTGATCTGACGCGGCAGCACAAATCGCAGACAACTCCAGTCCGAGTCGCCGTTAACGCAGGTGGATATTCTTCTCTTCCGTTCTCCTAGAAAGTTGTGGACGGGGGGCACACAAGTAAGTGCCTAGAGCATCTCGCTTTCTGCCGTGTTTTTCTAGCCTTTCTCAGCCAACCAACCAATTGTTCAACGTCACTGCGGTTGGCACGCCGCCCTGTCTACCTATGTATGGCGAAACACCAGGCTTCAAGGCAAGCATGGCATTGGGAAAGCTGTTGTAAATGTTCATCGCACCCTGACCACTTCGGTACAGCGTGGTCCCCGGTCCCCGGATCCGGACTGTAAGTCTGTCATCGCTACAACAGATGAAGTCAGATTACATAAATTCACACAGCTCTTCACACAACCACAATTCCGAAAGTAGTAACCGGAGCGGTTGGCGCGTGTTCGGAACCAAACTGCCTTAGCCTACCTGTGGCCGAAGCTTCGTTGTTCATAATTCCCTCACTGTTCGGGACAGCATTTCGGATATCAACCAGCTACTTAAGGTCTAGGCAGGTCCTGTCGCACCCTGACACATCTTCAAGTCTCATGCATCTCCCAGATCTCCTTCTCTCTAACCCGCCATTGCTTTCTGAGCAGTTGAGGTGGCGAACCGACGAGCTTCGGTCCAGCATACTCAGGGCCAACTGCAACACCCAATTCGCTCAAACCGCACCCGAGCTCACTGAATTTCGTCATGCGACGGCCGGCCTTGTCGGTGGAATGGATGATGACATCCTTTCCGAGTCATTTCGGAAAACAGTACATTTCACAACCTATGACTCATACGCACCATTCCTTGCAAGGTTCACTGAAAAACCATGTAAAGCAAGTGCCATACACAACTTATTTGCCCCTGGACTGCCCGATTATCTTGCCGAGTCCAGCTCGACGTCCAGTGGTCTTCCGAAAACCTTCCCTAAATACAACCGCTTGTCAAAAATTAGATCATCGGATGCCGGGTCATGGGCGATCGCTGATCCTCTCCGGAGACGCACTACAGCATACGTATGGTATCTCGGGTGCGACCAAACGGATGTCGAGGATGAAGACAACTGTCCCGTCACGACAATGTACCTGACTTGTGGGACAGTTGTTACCCGGAGGATGCGCTTGTATCTGGACCCTGAAAGGGACGGGGAAAAGATGGCGACATTCGGTATGACGCAAATTACCCAACCTCCCCCATGTTATGCTGACTTGTTACCTTCCCAGTACTCGACCACGCTGCACCGTACGCCGCTGGATTTATAAAGAAATGGCGCTCTTTCCTGCTTATACATGCACTGTTTGCAGTTGGCAGCAGGTCCCTCGAGACCATGTCCATGGCGTTCATCAGTACGTTTGTGGACATGATCCGCCACCTCGATATGGAGTTCGACACGGTGGTGGAATGTATCGCGAACGGTACTATCCCAGATTTGGACGGGACGGCCAAAGTTCGGCATCACTTGGAGGTCAGTGCTGCCTATCGAACTGCATATTAAAGTCTGAATATTAACTAGTTGAATATTTTGCCGGATCCCGAACGTGCGGCGGAGCTGCGTCGTCTCGGTCGTCCGTCTTCTCGACCAGGGTGGTGTGGTCACGTTTGGCCGAACTTGCGTTCAGTCACTGGTATTGCCAGTGGTTCCTTCGCGTCGTCTGTCCCATTGGTGTGTTTGTCGTCCATGTATCCTGTTTGCCTCCCCTCACTGTTCCTGCGTAGGCTCAATGGTTCCTTGGTCCCAACACGGACATACGTGCTCGCGGCTATGGAAGTACGGAGGCCTGGATTGGGTCGCCTTATAATCCACTCGAGTTGAACCAGTTCAAGCCAAGTAGCAAGAATATCATCGAGTTTTTGGATATCAGCAAGAGTGATTCGATCAGTGCCCTTGCACAACTCGTGGGTACTCCTTGTGAAACGAAGTTCCTTGCTGACTAGTATCGTAGTGGGAGGTTGAGCTGGGAAGACGATATGAACTCGTGCTAACGACCCAAGACGGCCTATGGCGGTATCGTCTCGGCGACGTGGTCGAGATCTCTGGGTTCGACCCAACAGATGGCATTCCCATCATCCAATTCGTCGAGCGCCGCAAGTAAGTGCTCTCATGCATCCACATGTGTTCGCTCACTGACGTTTCGACAGCGTAGCCATCCGATTCCCAGATTTCATGGTCACTGAAAAGGAGCTAATGGCGGCCATGTCGTCCGTGGCCCCGAACATGCTAGTCAAAGTCGTCGACTGGACCGCGACTATCGACGATCGACACGTCCCTGCCACGATTGGATTCTTTGTCGAACTCGCTGGTGACCAAGGTATGGCTTCCCACGTATCCGTTTTCTAGCGCGTCTCGCTCATGACGCACGTTTCACGCTGGACATCGGCCCCCAGTCTCCGATTTCGCACTCGCGCCGGAACGTGTGCTCGACGAGCTATCGCGATCAAACAAAAATATCGCATGGGCGCTCGCGCACGACTTATTCCGCAAACCGACCATCCGGCTCGTCCGATCTGGGACGTTTAGCGACTTTCGGCAACTGAAACTCGACGAGGGGAGTAACAACCTCGGACAAGTCAAAGTGCCCGTCGTCCTGCCCAAGGCTACGTACGTAACGTGGTTTTCGAATCGGGTCGTGCAGGAGTTGTGAGTCCCGTCTTGAGTGGATTCCATGGGGCAGAGCGACCGGTGATGTTTTAAATTATGATACCCTTTTTTTCTTTCTCCGTCCCTACGTGCTCACTGGCACTATAACTATTGAAAATCAATTCGTCATTGCTAATTAGTAGTTTGACGCACATATGTATACTATTCAATGTACTTGGAGGAACTTCTTCGGTCAGAGCTCAACGATAGAGATCTAGCTAATCCAAACATGCTCAAGCACGGGCCTGATGGCATGGAGGTCGAGATAGTGCGTGGCGACAACGAAGGCTTCGGAAGAATGGTAATGTGCTATGGGAGCCACAGTCATGCATCATACGACGACTACACAACTGGTTGTGCGATGATATTGGAAAAGAATGACGAGTAGAATTTATGATACAGGTTTGTACTTGAGCATCTTCCGTGCAACTAATCGTGCAGTTCATACACATTGAACGCTTTCGCTTCTCCTGCGCGTTCTTCAGCACACCAAAACTTCGCTGCATCTGCCCTAAACGTCTGCGGAAGCGTTCGGCGCCGGGCCCGTATGCATGGCCCTTAAAACTGCGCGGGATGGAGATGGCTGCCTAGGCTTCTGCCGCGCGGCAGAAACCTTGCGGTCCCAAAGCACACTGGTGTTGACGGGGTACCTGAATTTGTGGGCAGGCGTTGGGGGCACGAACCCGCTGGGATGCTTGACGATTCCGTCCGGCTCGCGCACCTCGAAAGGTACCTTGTGTGTGGAGGGAAGAGTGGTGGCATCGACTTGTTCAAAGTCGGACTCGAGAACGCGATGAGCGACGGCTGCCGTCTGTACTAAGCGATCTTTGTTTTCATTACGTTCTTTCTCCTTGGCGCGTGCGACATCAGAAGTGCTGGTGTGCCCCGGGCCAGGAACAACGAAGCCAGATGGATGAACGATGTGGCCCTCAGAAGCGTGATGTTCGACGGGGATCTTCGCCTTTAGACGACGTGTAGTGGCAACAACGTCGCCTGAAAGGATTGAATCAGAAAGTGATTGCATTAATCCCAGCGCTTCGTGTGGGCGCTCATGCACTCCCTGGGAAGAATAGGTCGTTCATAAGCAACTCAAAAGAGAGAGAGAGAGAATGGGCTCACCAAGTCTGTGGAGGAAGCGGCGCGGTGTTGCTTGTATTTGATGAAGAAATCAGGGACATCAATCACATTGTATGAAGTCGAGTCGTAGGGGACACGCGAAGTCGCGTGAAAACTGCGGGTTTGCTGGGACGCAAACAGGGGCCGAGGGGCCGAACGAGCAAGAAGGGAAGCATCGATATGTGGCCGAGCGTTCCCAGAAAGGGGGACCTCCGCATGAGTGAGTGGGACTGCGCTTATCTCGCGCAGTAACGCCGGGCGTCCCCCAGAACCCTGGGTGTCCACTGCTTCAACTGGGTCCTTGGATATACGACCAGAATTAGACCCTTGAAGCACTTGGGGAAAATCGGATTCGCGGGAGGGACCGGGGACGCGTTCCAGGACAGGAGGGAAATCCCTATCGCGTTTTGAAGGTTAACGGTCACCAAGGAAGTATACAAATGGGTTACGTACGTGTCTGCGGAGAGAGACTGGTCGACTTTACGTTTCTCCAAGTGGCCACCTCTGGACCTGGAGATGACACGCAAGTCTCTCGAGCGGGTGATACCGCCCATGTACCTGGAGGTGGGTAACATTGTCAGTGATAAAGATGCAGGTTAGATAAGAAAAAAGAAGAGGAGTCAGGTTTAAATGAGGGTGACAGTAATAGCACGGCGATTTAAGGGGGTAGGTATGACATCAGCCACCCTAATTCTGGATGGTGACCAATGGACGCCAGGACAACCCAAGTTAGAGCATGAGAGACTCACATATTCGCATGAGTCAACCGCTCAGCACGCGCCACCTCTGCAATTGCAATGCGGCGTTTCGTGGAAGTGCACGGGAGTCTGGGTCGTATCTTTGGCCGTACAACGCGAGTGAACAGTCCCGGCTCGCTCAAACGGACAGACATGGTTGGAGTCATGGATCAGAGCACGGGCCAGTTTCTTCAACGTTCAACTCTACGTTGCTCATGGTTGCTTTTGAGTTGGTGGTGTTTTCAAATGTTTGTTTCGCGTAGAGTACTCTCCCACTCCAAATGTCATCATGATTCAAATTCCGTTACGTAACCGGGATCAGCTTCCATCACCATTGGCCGAAAAGCCTCAGACACGGGGTCACACGTTCATGCTACCGCATGACATCATCTTGCTTGGCTGTGGAGCTCACAGCGGTATCAATGCCATTAACAAGAATCAATCAAGGTTTGAGTGTACAGTAGTCCCAAATTGTCCGAGCGATGAAGATACCATACATGGCGCAACTTGAACCGTGACCTCCAGGTGCATATCTTGTACTGTAACTAGGTCCCCGTTGCCTTCTGCCCTTCAAAGCTCCAAATTTCACGCGCATCTGAATTCGGCGTCACGAAACAGGCACGCAGCGAAAACGTTGGTGCCGCCTGAGCAACGATACAAGTAGAACACCGAAAAAAATTATCCGAACAATCCGTGGACCTTGTTATTTTGTTCAGTGAAGAACTGTACAAGCTTGTACCGGACGACAAGTTATGCCGCGACCCACCTGGCGATGACGAGGGTTGACTGCTTTCGGAAGAAGGCGGGGGCTGTCTCATATTTCTGAGCCCGAAAATCATGCAAGTGTCAGTATTTATTTCCCTACTTTAATCACTGGTTTTAAATTCGATCAAAAAGGAGGCAGAACAAGGGAGAAACAGGGAGAAACCCGGACAGGTATAGAACAATAGACCTGATATTTGGACCCACCCAGCTTGAAAGCCAGCGACTCGAAGAGGAATGACACCACAGGTCCACACTTGGGCCAACTGCCTAGATCAAAGCGTACGAAGTTGACCAGGCGATCGAGCTCGAAGTTCCACTGGCAAACACTCTTATTTCCCGACCACTATCTTGCCTTACATTTCTGAAATGTCCTCCTCGATGTCTCCAGTGATCGAACACGCTCAAGCTCAAAAACCTCGCTTCCAAAATACAATCGACCCTGTCGAATGGCCTTTTGAACATTTCCCCCCGCCCCCACTGGACGGGTATTGGATCCCGAAATTCGCCCCTCCTCCCCCTTCGAAATTTCCCCCTCCGCTCCCCAATGTACCATCAAATTTGACTCTCGACCCTCCTATCATGGCGCTTACCTATCCACCACCACCCCCTCTCACCGTGGAAGATCCCACCTGGCTCGACCAAATGTTGGCTGACGTGATGCGTCAACGCTCGCACCTCGAAATGTGCCTCTCGGAAGCCCAAGCGGACGTGGCAAACGCTTACGTAGAAGCCGGGCTAGCAGACGCGGAACTGGGGGAGGAGAGGGCCAAGATGCAAGCCTTTTTGAACATGGTAGCGAGCGTCGCTGGGGGTGGGTTCGTTCGAAGAATGTTGGAGGACGTGGAGCACTCTGTCGAGATGATGTCCAAGCCTCGAGGGGATGAAGATGACTCTACTTCTTCCTCCTCGTCCGGGTCCACCTACAGCGTCCATGAACCAGCGGTCTAGCGCCCTGGGCGTTCGCGAAGCAAACGCTTATCAACCACCAGCGAGAGCGACCGTGCTATTCTTGGTCACGTCACGACCACTGGCATTGCAACGGAAACACGATTTTAGCCGTACCAGCCGCACCGATGGTGCTAACAAATACACCGCCATCGCCATACCTTATACCCAGACCACGACCAGACCATACGCTACATCTCGCCGCTACATCTGGTAACTACCCGCACTACATTAGAAGATATGTGTCGTCTGTACCGCCTCCTAGTAGCTTTCTCTTTCTCTACTTCAACGTGGCGGTGTGGAATATAGAGCTCACGCACACTCCATGTCAGCCTTAAACTCCCTGGGCCGATTGGGTTCCATGTAAGATTTTTGAACATTATCACTCGATAGTCCCAGCCCGACCGAGGACCGTGATCAGCACAGCGCCAAAGTCGTTTAGCCAGGTTCTGCGACGCGATTTATAACTTGTGCTAGAGCTTATAACCCTGCAAAGCAGTCACCACATGCTCTCCCGCAAATCCGATGTCTATTTCCAATCAAGTAAGCGCAATAGACCGAGCAACAACACACAAGTATCCTTTATGGACGGATTTCTGCACAGCATGATCAAGTAGTAGACTGCCCACGAAATCTCGACCACCAGTTTGAGGTAGAAAAACGCCCCTGACAACATGATGCAGGCTGTGAGTCGCACGGGCCCGTTAAAAGGCTTGAGGGACCGAGCAAGTTTGACGAGCTTAACCTGGATGGTAAGCAGCTTGATGACGACGATCGTGAAGATGAGAAACGAAACAATGGATCGCTTGAGCATATGTCTGCTAACTCGGAACGTGATGATAGCAAGCGTGAGTTGTTTCAAGACGCGACCCTAGCAACTCGCTTTAATTCGCATCGAAAAGACGCTGTCGCTCGACGGACTCACCCTTTGCGCCTGTATGTATTCTTGACTGTTTTTCCAGTTCAGAAACTCATAATCTCCCGCAGAGAGCATGTAGACGATAACGAAGACTTTGGTGAAGAGCATGATGGCAAAGGAGATGATGTAGAACGGTCGAGAAGGTATCATCTTGCGGGACGGCGAGCCGTGCAGCATGCACGACGTCGTTTTCTTTCCGAATGGGTGCGTAAGTTGCGACAGCGACGTATCTGAGAGCGCGATAACTTGAAAGACATGTGGGACTTCATCGCAAATGGGACTGGCAGAAAGCGATGTTCAGCCCCAGACATAATCATAATGCCTCCATAAAGGAAGTTGAAATTGGAACGAGTAGTACGCACGCGAGTCGAATTTGACAGCGGCCCGGTGCGCCGAGTTGGTCTCTAGTACTAAGACGTTCCTAAAAATCATTACCGCCGCAGTTAAGTAAACGTTTAAACAATCAAAAGTCTGGTGATTGTATTGGGAATATGGCATCGAATCGCGAGCGAAGGGAGTCAGGACGCCAGCATTCTGGCAGATCCTGCAAGGTCGCCGTACACGAAAGCATAAGAGCGACTAGCCTGAACTGAGTTGCGAATCGATTGGGGTCCAGGGAGTCCGACGTCTCATCCTTCCCCGAAACACAATGGACGCGCCGGAAACCGCTGCAAAGTCAATTCCATGCAGAGACAACTCAACTTTGGCGAAGTCTTAGGCGCTGGATCTGACAAGGTATCCTACTCAAGCGAGCGGGTATCCGCTGGCGCTGCCCATCACCTAGCTAGTGTCCAATGAGACAATGGTTGGTCTTCACATTTTCGTTTTTTGTTACTGCACACTGGCAAACGTTGGCGGGAATGTTGAACCAGGTACGCGGTTAGTGTGATAACTTTATAACGTGATGAGTCGTGTCGGTGGAAGTACTACGGGCCCAACCTTGGATTGGCGCTCCAGAGTTCAAACAACCTTTCCGACTTGAATGAGATGCAAGCTTCTGTCAATACAATCCCGACCAGATCTGCAATTCTCTTCCCAGATGAAATTATCTTTTACATCTTGCATTTCTTGAACCCGTGCGAGGTCATCCGACTGCGTCAGGTGCGTTCAGTTGTCCGAGTCTCCCAGACGTTTGTTGGACGAAGACGTCCACCCTGATCACCTCTGCTAGGTGTCGAAGCAATTCAGCGGCGTCACTCGTGATGCCCGGCTCTGGAGGGCATTGTACACCAATTCACGCTTGCCTCGCCCATCTGGACCATTCCTGTGGCAATCCGCGCAGTTTCTCGAACACGTATTGATCCACTCAGGGCGTGTATCCCAGACATGGACTTCACAGCCCATTAGCGTAGTTTCTCGCGTCCAAGGTCCACGGATATCTGCAAAACCTTCTCCGGAATCAACCTCATCTGACTTTCTCTTTGGGAGATTGTTCATTTGGTGTGAAGGAGAGCAACTCCTCGCGCAGGATCTCGAAACCGGTGCAGGTCGGCTTTTATGGGAGAGCACTGAGCCCATATCATCACTCAACGCTTGCTCACTGACACTTCCTGATGCCGAGCGCGTTTTTATCGCTCTACGTCACGTAGACGAGCCCATTTCCCACCGTACGCCGATGCACGTACATTTCTTACCCGCCTCGTTCTTGCTTGACCCTGATTGTACCCTTCCATAGTAAGCTCCTGGAGTTTCCACTACAAGATGATGTGCGCCTAATGTTAGGTCCTGTGACTTTCGAGATGGACTTGCCGGAATATGCGAATTTTCCCTTGTCTGCCAGTGAACACTTTTTATACTTTGACGGTGACAAAGATCGCATATTTGGGCACGCCTACGAGCCTATTGTGGTGGACGTGCGAACAAGGGCCATATACAATTTCCCGCTGTTCAGTTCCAGCATCGTGAGTAGTTAGTTGACATCGAGTTAGGGTACATGCTCATCGGTGTCGTAGGACGCGGTTATACACAGCGAGCTCCGTCCGTGGTGGCCTGGGCTCACCTTGCTCTCAGGGGGGCACGTCGTCGTCTTTCGTCCCTGGCAGCACCGGGTCCCTCCGATGACTCTCATTCAGGCATTCGTTGCTCCGGGTCCATTGGCACACCTGTCTAGTGCCGACATTGGTGAACTTCGCCTCACGCATGAAGTTCTCGTTGAGCATTGTTATGCTCCCACTCACCTCCTCCGCGGTGCCGTTGTCGACCCGATAACCAGGGAGACCAACATACGGTTTCTGAGCGCTGACAAGCATCACGGACAAACCCATTATCTCTGCGTTGACACCACAATCCCACCAATAGACTCGAGATCCACGGAGGTCCTTCCCATGTTCATCAACGCACAAGAGCTCTTTGTTCTTTCCGGCCAGGGTTTGGGTGTCTTCTTGGACGCTTCCGCCGATGGACACGGAAGGGGAATCGCTATCCTGTCCACGTTAAAGCCCTCCGACCCTACTGACGATTCTCTCCTCCTTTATAAATTCTCGGTCGATACCAGTGGAGAGCAATGTACAGCTGTGGTCAGCGAACCCAGCAGGCTGACCACGCAAGATGTGTTCCAATATGCGTGTATATTTGATGGCTTCAGAGGAAGGATTTGCCACGATCCGGAGGCAAGCTCCGGTTTCTATAATTTGGTGGTGCTGGGTCTCAACTAGCTTCCTCGTGGAATCTCAGGAGGCTATGGTGTGTATCAGGCTTCGGTTGTTTCTATCGCTGACTCTCGCGTCCTATTATGCTCTCAGTCATACCACGATCCCTTGCAGATTCTGCCTTATTGTGATATATGTATCTGCTGGCAACACACCATTCATAGACGATGTCAGCAGGGTCCTGGGCAATATTAGAACACACCCTCCTCATCACCCATCGGAGCTACCCGTAAGGTGACGCGATTCATGGTTTGCGTGTGTTGTTTCAACGAGAAAGGCATTGCCACATGTTGTCCGTATCAGACCTCGCCAATCCGAACTTCATGCAGGCACTTGTGCTACGCAAGGTTTCTCAGAGTTGGGTCGCATACATCAGCCCTGTTCGGCTCATACCCGCTTGGCCAGGCGGCATGGATAAGTGAGGAAACCCACGCGAATACATGGTATGGAAACCTTCGGAGGCGGATTGCGACTCGCCTGGGATGCAATTACTTGCCCGAATGACTAATTTCCAAACGCCTAATTCCGCTGGTACTCCAATTCATCGTTGAACAATGTACTCATAAACATCATTTCAGTGGTGTCAAAATACACTTGCAAAATTCGTCGTTGTTCCGAGTGGCGTCTAGGAGATTGATTATTGATGGGCTATTTCTAGCCTCGTGATCCAGCTCGCCGAGGGACGACCTGAAAGTCATTGCATCTATTGGCTCGGATGAAAAGGTCCAATTCTCAAGACCTGGGTCATTCAACTACAAAACAACGGAGACCTCGAAGGGTTCGATGTCTACCCAATCCGAGTTCGTTCTTCGTTCGCGATTGACATTCGAGAGTAACTCAATGGAGCCCTCCCAACTTGTTAGAACTTGATGGAACATCACTTTTGTCTCATCACTTATCCCGAAGTAAGTATCTGGAAACTTTGCAGGAGGAAGTGCCTGGTTTGCTTACATCGAAAGAGCTGACTTACAGGGAGGATGTCACGAGGGAGCTGGAGAATACCGAGGTGGCATTCGACAGTTTCCTCAAGGATGCGTTCATTGGAGAGAGCATTATAGTCGCAAAAAATGAGTAGATCCTTTGCATGATTTAGCAGAGCTCCTGTCACGTGCAGTTTATGTATTCAAGTAGCATTTTTGGCAGTCCGTCCATTCCTGGTGGGGTAGTAAGACTTATCGGACTTTGAAATGGACTTATGGAACTTACCTTGTAAGGTAGGTCCTTTCCACACCTCGAGCGGACCATCTGTCGCAAGTTGAGCTGCTTTCGATCCACCGAGCGCTCTCGTATTCATCCCGACTGTCCGACAACTCCCCTCACCTGGTCT